>LD688956.1:1817496-1833389 GCA_003118335.3 Papilio memnon
GATGATGATTTCGAGTGTTTCGTTTTTGTTTTAATAGTGCGCGGACGAAGTCGCGGGCAACAGCTAGTTTGTTATAAAGTTCTTCTTTATGCAAATTTACATGTTTTTATATGACTATTAATTATGAGAACTAATAAAATTATTCTTATTTAGGAGTAATATAGATATTTCACAAGTATGGGAATGTTAACATTTAGTGTCTATCACTTGGAGTATTAACGGTGCTTTAAACCAACGATAACGTAAGTGGTTTCGTCAAATGCTATTTGGCATAACATCAAAGAGGTTAATATTCTAAGGAATTTGTAAATTTAACTCGATCGATATTTTACTGGATGCGGGCGGCACAGGACCGGGCATTGTGGCAATCAATGGGGGAGGCCTACGTACAGCAGTGGACGACCCATGGCTGACGATGATGATGATGATGATGATATTTTACTTTTTTCAATAAAATAAAGATATTTAAAAAAGTTTTTTTTTAAACCATTTATAAGCTCCTAAATCTTCGGTCCTAATCCTAAACCGGTTATATTACTAAACATTTTATTCGTACCTATATGCTAACTTAATAATGAATGAAAAAAATGCCTACATTATTCCCGCGTGCATCAGCTACGTTCTTGTTAAAGTCTCGTCAAAATCGGTCCATCCGTTTCGGAGCTTGCCCGAAATAAATGCGGCTTAGCGGACACACGGACAATTTTTAAGCAGGGTTTTTGTTGTCAGCGTTGTCCTATTTTATAATACTCGTATACATATATTAAACTAGCTTGCCGCGTGCGGCTTCATCCGCGTGAAATTATAAAAACTTTATTTTATTGTATACATTTGTCAAATTATCAATTGCAAATGTCAAAATAACATGACATGATGACAAACCATGGCAATCTTGCTTCCTTGATGTTGGCAGCAACTTATGATCTCTTTCCCACATTAGGGTTTTTATCCAAAATATTTAACCCCTAAGTTTAATGGCGTGAAAATATATAGCCTAAAGCGTGACGTAAGTGTGGGCTTTTTATTAAAAAACAATTACATCTTAAGCAACAAAGAAGTGTGTGTTTACGCTTTATTATATTAGTATAGATAATAAAATATCTATATATTCTTAATTAATTCACTTGTTTGTTCGAAAGTTTCCTGTTGCTAACAATTGCACGAGTCACAAAGTTCTCAGCTAGACTAATTGAATCCGGTACGAAACTACGTAATTCAGTTTAAATATCCAACTACAGTAACTCCCTTCAGACACAAATGTGTCAAAATTGTTTAGACACTTAACACATGCAAAGTTATTCAACTAAATATGGATTCTACAAAATATGAACACAAACATTTAACGTTTTGTTTCAGCACTTGATTTAATTTAATTCCGGCAATTTCTTCCGCGCGGAATTAATATGCTACTTAAGTAGTAAGTAGCCTATATAGTCAACCAGTTTATGTTCTACATCTATACTTAATATAATAAAGCGTAAACACACACTACTTCGTGGCGTAGGATGTCAGCAATCACAGCATATTTTTGAATAATTCTTTCTTTAATAAAAAGCCCTACACTCACGTCACGCTTTAGGTTATATATTTTCACGCTATTAAACTTAGGGGGTAAATAAATTGGAAAAACCCTTCAGGTGGAAAAGGGATCATAAACTACAAGCCAACATTAAGGAAGCAAGGTTATTATGGTAGCGGTAATTTAAACATTTGCAATTGTGAATTTGACAAATGTAAACAATAAAATAAAGTTTTTATAATTTCATTTTTTTATATAGCAATCGGCCACCTGAATTCGCCAAACTGGCGAAGCGACCGCTGCCCATAGACATCCGCAATAGCGGATGCGTTGCCTACCCTTAATCGACGGAGGAGACGCACATAAAGAGGATCATTCCTCTTCCTATGCGTCTCCTCCACCGTCAAATACACGTTCCCTTTCAATCCTATTCTTATAAGAAAAAGGGAGGGAAGGAAAAGGGACTAAAGTTACGCTTCCGGCACCACACTCAGCAGACGAAACGCGGAATTTCCACTTCGCGCCTGTCTTCTGTGTGGTCGTGGTATTGCACCGGGCGAGCCGACCCATTCGTGCGCAGATGTTAAAGCGGGCTCTGCCACTGTAATTCATGCGGCTGAAGTCGCACGGGAACAGCTAAACTGTAATAAATTTCATCAAGTTCCGTTGAGTAATTCTGGAGATACCTTCTTATATCCATCAAAACATTCACATTTATAGTTCAGTGAAATAGTAGTAAGCAATCACAGACCTCATTGAGATACAAAAGTATAACATAGACATTTCTATGAAATTATTAAAAAAATACAGTATAAATTGCAGTCATATGGAAACACAAGCATTTGCCATTATATATTTTTAGAGCGAGAAATCGAAAAAAGAAACATTATTGTTATAAAAGCAAAGCCACAATGAAAGCAATAATATCGTATCCAAAACTAAAGCATTATTTAAAACAGAACCAACTGTACCAATTTAACACAACATAGTCAAGGAAATAGCTTTGCACGTCTAGAATTTCCAGTTCGAGAGCTAACATTTATGCGATCCAGTAAACATCACATACCTCTAGCGTTATCTCACAGCCGGTGCAGTTCACACCATTGACCCTTGCGCTAAATGTCATAGGTATATTTGTATAGTAAGATGAAGAAGGTATAGTGTTATCCAAACTTTACGGCAGCTCGGAATATCACACTGCGCTAAACGGGAAGGGGTTTTTTCAGGTAGTGGGCCCATCTGTTACTAGCTCGTGAGCTAACCACGAGTTGACATACAGTTGGTATATTTTAATACTGACGATATATTTTAATCAACGAACGATAACTTTTATGCTGTATCGAAAGAGAGGGTGCACACCTTTCACTAAACAATCGCACAGCGATTGTGCGATTGTTGATTGTTTCGCAGCCCATTCAACTGTTTAGTTGCGCAACTAAAAATCGAGTAGTGTGCGCACCTCCATATAAGCTTATAGCAATCAAAGCGCGACTAAACAGTTGTGCGATAGTTTAGTGAAAAAAGTGCGCGCACTCTTCTCGGTGTGTCAGTTCTATTGTTACGTCATATAGCCTAAACGACTTGATCGATTTTGAAGAGTTAGGTAATTCTGTTTCTATATTTTCTGAAGTGTTGAAGTTGCCCTTCCGGCTCAAAATTATTGATATTTTTAGTGCATTTGAAAGTATTTAAAAAAGTAATATTTAAACCTAATGCATGCATTTCAGATATTGGACAGCTGACTGGAGTTTTACAAAAGCGATTCGTTATCACGTGTTGCGGTATTTTAACACAATTCGACCAAAATGTTCTCGTTGTCTATATTAATATAATAAAGCGTAAATACACACTTCTTTGTTGCCTAAGATGTCAGCAATTACAGCATATTTTTAAAAATTCTTTTTTAATAAAAAGCCCTACACTTACGTCACGCTTTAGGCTAAATATTTTCACACCATTAAACTTAGTGGGTAAATATTTTGGATAAAAACCCTAATGTGGGAAAGAGGCCATAAGTTGCTGCCAACATCAAGGAAGCAAGATTGCTATGGTTTGTCGTCATGTTATGTCATTTTGACATTTGCAATTGTTAATTTGACAAATGTAGATAAACAATGAAATAAAGTTTTCATAATTTCACGCGGATGAAGCCGCATGGGAACAGCTAGTGTTGAATAAAATTACCAACGATGTACAGTCGCGGAAATCCGCGGTGTTCCACTAACAGAAAAATTGCCTTGTTTCTTACAGCGTAACATGGGCTGTGTTTTTTCTATTTTTTTTCCACGCGAACGTGGTTCCGAGCAATAGTAACATATATTGTATAACGGCAAAGAGGCAGTCAGTAAATACGGTAGGGATACATTTATGACAAATTGAAGTACATATTAAATTGTGAGCCTGCGGCGCTCCGTGACGTCGCAGTTAATTCGAATCCCGATGTAATCTCCGAAGCTTTTAAGCTTAAGATGTTCTGACCAGCTACATTAATATAATTTCTGTTGGTAATATTTAGTAGCTCGCTGTTTGCTCGGAGTGAACTCTCGTGCAGGTCAACTGTGAACATTTCTTTACATTTAAGACAGAATTATATGTACAATTTTGAACTTATGCCCGGTTTACAGTCCAATGATAAATATTATAAATGTGAAAGTTTATATGGATGGAATATTTGTATCGAATCTCCCAAATGGCTTAACAGATCACGCTGAAATTTAGCAAAGATTTTTAATACGGGACGGAAGAAGTCGAGGACATAAGCTAGTCAATAATTAATTGCCTGGAGTAATGGAAACTGGGTATTAAACTAGTCATTGACGAAGGTTCCAATCGATTTTAAGTTTTCAATATACTACTTTTTAAATGTATTAAGTGCCACATTCAATTTTTTAATTTGCCTTTAAGATCCTTAATGCAGATTTGTGATACTAAGTGTACACTTACTCTGAGTGCAATAGTGAATTTAGGACAATATCAAATAATTGAAAAAATCAGTCGTCATTTCCAAATAAAAATACTAAAAAAAATTGTCTCTCTAATAACACATCCTATTATCGATTATTCATGATTTCTTAGAAACGGTACTGTCTTGTATACGCTAATGGATTGCGTCTCGTATGATACAAATATCAGACGGATGTTGATCCTACACTATAATCTATATTGTATCTATACTAACATAATAAAGCGTAAACACACACTTCTTTGTTGCCTAAGATGTCAGCAATTACAGCATATTTTTAAATAATTCTTTTTTTAATAAAAAGCCCTACACTTACGTCACGCTTTAGGCTATATATTTTCACGCTATTAAACTTAGGGGTAAATAAATTGGAAAAAAACCTTCATGTGGGAAAGGGACCATAAACTATAAGCTGCCAACATTAAGGAAGCATGGTTATTATGGTAACGGTAATTGTTATCAAATGTCAAAGACCTTCGTTGTCATTTGTGCACTATAAACAATATATGTAAACAATAAAATAAAGTTTTTATAATTCCACGCGGATGAAGCCGCATGGGAACAGCTAGTATAATGATAAGGAAAATAGCAAGCATGTGTTCATCAATCGCAAAAGCTTTTAACGATCACACTTTCTTAGTAACTCATCCATTAGTATTTCTAACTACTGTTAGAAGTAATTACTACACTTTTTAAATTGCAATTCCTTCTAAACTCCTCAACTCGAATTTTTCG
Source organism: Papilio memnon (assembly GCA_003118335.3). Classification (NCBI taxonomy): domain Eukaryota; kingdom Metazoa; phylum Arthropoda; class Insecta; order Lepidoptera; family Papilionidae; genus Papilio; species Papilio memnon. The sequence goes on from LD688956.1 coordinate 1,822,713, forward strand.
TGAGGTAACTAACCTTTTATCATTAGCCACAAAGTCCTAGAATGGCGGCCACAAGTCGACGCAGCGTGGGTAGGTTTCCCGCAAGATGGACAGATGACCTGGTCAATGGGCCAGCAGTGGGCGTCACAGAATCATACATGTGTGATTCTTTACGTTGCGTTCATACTTATCATCAACCTGCCCTTGTCCCTAGGGAGGTTCGACACGGCAGTACTCTTCCAAATATCTACTCGTATATCAGCTGTCATGAATTCACTCCCCTTTTTTTTCCAGAAGGGAATGCTTTATGCATACTCCGTGCCTCGGGGCTGATACGGAGTTATGTGGGATTCTCCGTGTAATGGGGCATACCCACTAAACCCCTATGTTCCCTCCTGGCCATTATGTGGGACGCTACGGGATCGCTTTCGCACACACAATCACAATCACACAATCTTTCTCTTCGTAGCCATATTCAACCAATTAGTTAACTATCACCGATAATACGTTTTGTCAAATCTATTCTAATTTATTTTTAAAGAGTCAAACGTACGATCGATTGTCTCGTCTCTTTTGTTTTACATTAATAATGATAATATTTCACCATCAAAGGCGGATTAATCAGATTTCGCTTATAAGACTGACAAAGGGCTTAGCGAAGCAACTAATTTGGTTTTAACAAATTTAATACAAAACGATTTAATAGCACTTTACACCGCGATCGCTTATAGAGTTTAATTCATTGGGCTTCTTTTAACATCTATACTAATATAATAAAGCGTAAACACACATTTCTTTGTTGCCTAAGATGTCAGCAATTACAGCATATTTTTGAATAATTCTGTTTTTAATAAAAATCCCTACACTTACGTCAGGCTTTAGGCTATATAGTTTCATGCTATTAAACTTAGGGGGTAAATAAATTGGATCAAAATCCTAATGTGGGAGAGCGATCATAAGTTGCTGCCAACATCAAGGAAGCAAGATTATCAATGTCAAAGACCTTAGTTGTCATTTGTGCATTTGAATTTTGACATTTGACAAATGTAAACAATAAAATAAAGTTTTTATAATTACACGCGGATGAAGCCGCACGGGAACAGCGAACAGCTAGTATAAAAATATATCCAACAAAGGGAATAAATGCGTTGTCGAATTTCCAGTAATTGACGTAGGCTTTTATTGTTAGTCATACGACCTTCACATTTTATACCTGTCTGGCTTTGTTTTAGCAGATGTGAGATTTAAATACTGTTAGCTTTCATTTACGATTAAATTTAGCTATGATTTTTATTTACATTGATGATTCATTTATTTAAATTGATGTTCACTTTTTTAATTGTATCTCCGTACTAAACAACGTAATAAAGAATATTTGTAGTGAAATTTTACTTTTTTCCTACATAAAAAATCATTCTTGACCGCTATCATACTTTATACGGATATTATAAAAGCGAAACTTTGTATGGATGGATATATGTGACTACGTATCTTTAAAACTGCTCTATCTCGATTTGGCACAGATGGAAATATGTTTTACAAGTCTGTAAGAACTCATAGGCTAAGTAGATTTTTTTAATTGAGCGCGGATGAAGTTGCGGGCAAAAGCTAATACGTTCACAAATAACTGGACTCACTGTGATGAGATTTATATGAGTTATAACACGGCTAAACTCACGTCAGTGACCGTCGCGACGCGATAGCGAATAAAGCCGGTCACCACTCACCCTGAAGAAAGACCCCCGACGGGTCTGAAACTGGTCGGTGCCTACACCGAAGTGTTTTCACGTGAGTTTAGCCGTGTTATAACTCATATAGTATAATGTCTCACGAAAGTTTTAATAAGTTAAGTCATCACTTACTGCTGGCTTACTTACTTCTGGCGTCTTTATAAAATTCCAAAAAAATGTGATGACATTTTTTTAGACGCCAGAGTAGATTTTATTTTTCATTTTCAAGACGTTAGAACTGCTTACCTGCAATGAGTAAAAATGCACCATGTTTGATACTATAATGCTTAACGCCTGCCAAATCACTAAAACTCAATGTGGAGAAAAGAAGGATAGTTTTAAGGGGAATGATCAAGAAGAGAGGTCATGACCCTCAGGAATAAGGCTACTATGCCTAGAGAGATGTACTTAATATTTATAACTATACTTAGTACATATAGAAAATTTACAACTATTTTATGTAATTTATTAAACGGTACACGAAATGCACAGCAATTAGACCAATTTTATTCCTACGCCTATTTGAGATGAGGTTAAAATCAAATATAGAAATTCCCATTTCGACGGCACGCAATTAAAACAGACCCTTAATTACAACCAACCAATCAGGTAATTTGATTCAAACACCGAAATTTTGCCTACGTCTGGTTGTCGAGTGTTAATCAATACTAATGAATGTGACGAGTGAAATAGAATTTGAGAGCGTTTGACATTGAATTTCCACTGCCGAAACACTTGTAGAAAAACATCTTTATGTCTCTCTTTTTTTCCTAGAGAATGAGTAGAATGTCAATATAACTTAACTAGCTGTTTCTGTGCGGCTTCACTAGCGTGAAACTATAACATAAAAACTTTATTTTATTGTTTACATTTGTCAAATTATCAATTGAAAATGTCAAAATGACATGACATGATGACAAACCATGGCAATACTGCTTCCTTGATGTTGGCAGCAACTTGTGATCTCTTTCCCACATTAGGTTTTTATCTAAAATATTTACCCGCTAAGTTTAATGGCGTGAAAATATATAGCCTCAAGCGTGACGTAAGTGTAGGGCTTTTTATTAAAAAAATAATTATTCAAAAATATGCTATAATTGCTGACATCTTTGGCAACAAAGAAGTGTGTGTTTACGCTTTATTATATTAGTATAGATATTAGTATAGATATACTAACGACCTCACACGAAATCGCCTCTTACGTATAGAATTTTCTCTCCAAGTCTAAAGGATTACTTACCCATAAATAACACTGAGTTTGGTAGTAAGCTATCTTAATTATTTTTGTCTACTTAATTCTTACGTTGTTTATAATGTTAGTTGATTTATAAACTTGTTTAATAATAGGAAACGTAGTTAACATTACCCTTGCATAAGCTTACAGTAACAGATTGACAGACATTTTAAAAATTGGATTTTCGTTATAAGCATACATACAAACACTCCAACTTTGTCTACACTATCTATATCTATAATATTACAAAGAGGAAAGATTTGTATTTTTGTATTTTATATGTATTGAAATAACTCAAAAACTACTGAGCCAATTTTGAAAATTCTTTCACCGTTAGAAAGGTAATTTATCTGTGAGTAATATAGGCTATTTTTTTTTAATTTCACGCGGATGAAGTGACAAGCAACAGATAGTTATATGATAGACTGTTGCCCGCGAATCTGTCCGTCCGGAATTAAAAAAAAATAACTTAGTAGTTAGTAATATACGTTATTTCAGATTATGTTCCATTACATAACCAAACAGTGAGATCTGTTAAGCCCTTCTGGAGATACGTAACAAACATCCATCTAAACTTTCGCATTTATTTAGTAGGATTAGTAAGATAAGAAGTAAGGTATAGATTTCAATGTTCTTGAATCACTTAAAGATAAATCTTTATTCACATCTACAAATCTTAACAACAACGCTGGTTGTGAATAAATCGCGTGTCTACAGAATACAGCGAGATTGCTTTCATTTCCACGAAGAAATAGAAAAGAACTCGTGGGAGCTTCTGAATCGACGAGAAAAAAAAACTATTAGCAATGGGGGAACGTTATTTACGGAAAGGTAAAATTTTTAGGTTATGTAAGTTGTTGAAATCGGCATTAAAACTTTATTGTGATCTTTAGCGTAGATATTCTCTTACTAGGTACATTAAGTTAAACTCTGAGTGCGGCAGTAAATGTCATATTTTTTAAAGGAAATATTCAATGGCTGGACTGGAATTTAAATGATAACATAGTCCATCCACTAGCGCATGTCACGAATAATTTTAGGTTATAAAAGTTACTTAGTACTCACATAGTTGTCTAGTAATACTGGGTAGTCGTAAAAAAGATTTCGATGTAGAAAGGAAAGATTCCTATAGTAAGATGTCGATGTTAAAAATATTTTGATAACCTTGTATGAAATGACCCTGGGCCGCCAAGATATTTGAAAAGAACTATACCTTAAGTCCGATGAAACTAGGAATGCTTCTTCAAACATTCATCATCATCACCACTCACTATAAGTTCCCACTGAGGGGCTCGGAGCCTACCCTAAGTTAGGGTGACTAGGCCTTAGTCAACCACGCTGGCCCACTGCGGGTTGGTTGACTTCACACATATCTTTGAATTTCTTCGCTGATATGTGCAAGTTGCACCACGATGTTTTCCTTCACCGTAAGAACGTAGGGTAAATTATGTACATATGAAATTCAAAAATTCGAAAGTCACACAGGTCACATGGCGGGATTCGAACCCAGGACCTGTAGATTACAAGTCAAGTGCATGAACCCCTGAGCCACCGACGATCTATTCTTTAAACATTCATAGTGAGGCAAAAAAAACTCCACATCTCTCTACTAACCAGGGAATACATTTTACTTAGTAGTAAAATAAAGGGAATAATCAATGACTTCGTCTAAACATTTCGTAAGTCGGATTAGAACGTGACATGGATTAATAACGAAGTCGCTGTCCGACGTTGATGAAATTTTAATCTTCACTCCTTGAAAGTTTTCTTGAATACCATCCAGATTAGATATTCTAATTGTTATCTGTTTGTTCATATTACCGGTATTGTAGAATATAGCTCTCTAAAGTACATATATATTGGTCCATTAAAAAAAAGCGTAAGCTTAGCTAATATAATACATGTTTGAGATAAAACGTTTTCCAGATTTACGGTTACTAGACTTAGACCGGGATATGCAAGTAGCTGGTATAGCATGCCAGTTGCTAGTAAGGAATTCGGTTTTATAATAGCTACATACGTGCAACTAAGTGGAGAGAAAGGAGGGGGTGTAGGAAACTTGACATTGACAATTCTCGTCTCATAAATCTCTTTGACATTTTGTCATGTGTGATCGAATTGTACCAGTAGCAGGCATGTGCCTGTCTAGCATGTCAGGTACTACCCTGTTTTATTGTCACGTGTATTTCCTCCTTTATATTAATGTAAACCAGTAATTATTAACCAATAAGTCCAATCAACACAAGGACAATATCTATTTAAATCTAACACATAGTATGAAAATCCAGTTTAAACTTCTTTTTGCTGCGGACGAGCCCCTAAAATTGTAGGCATGGGGCGGTAAAACAAACAACCTTCTTCGTGTAATGCTTTATTTTTCACCCTTCCCTGTTTTACAAGATAAAAATTCTTCACTATATTTTTCCGTCTTATGACACGTCCTTTCTTGCCTCTTTTTTCGCCTTCACTCTCTCCATACATCCGTTCAAATCAATCATTAACTCTAGTAACCACATTCTTACATCTTCGTTCGGAAACACGCACTCACACATCCCACATACATGTAATTCTTTCTACAGTTTTATATCATTGAAAATAATTCTTTTTGACAGAATTAATCTACGTAATATCTGCAGTGAAACAGCTGGTTTTTAAAACGGCGCTAAAATAGAACGTTTTTTTTAGTTTCAGTCGAAATAATTTTGCGAGCTTTAGTGACTGCAGTTAAATAATTTTAACACTGTAAAATGTGAAGCGTGGTCTACATTTAACTGTATGGACTCAAAATATTAGTAGGTACATTCTGTATATTTTAACAGTCGTGTGGCCGAAAACTTGCTTGATGTTTTAATTTTTTATTATTATTTGTCATTATATCCAAGTTTTTACATACTCTATACTAATATAATAAAGCGTAAACACACACTTCTTTGTTGCCTAAGACGTCAGGAATTACAACATATTTTTGAATAATTCTTTTTTTAATAAAAAGCCCTACACTTACGTCACGCTTTAGGCTATATATTTTCACCCCAATAAACTTAGGGGTAAATATTTTGGATAAAACCCTAATGTGGGAAAGAGACCATAAGTTGCTGCCAACATCTAGGAAGTAAGATTGCTATGGTTTGTCATCATGTCATGTCATTTTGACATTTGCAATTGATAGTTTGACAAATGATGATGAGGTAAACAATGAAATATTTTTTTTATAATTTCACGCGGATGAAGCCGCAAGGGAACAGCTAGTACTTTATATATCTCGTTTCAGTCCAAAGCGAAAACAGAGGATCAGAGGACAAACAGTTTGTCGGTTGTTGTAAATCTTACTTCTTACTAATATTTTAAATGTTTAGATGGATGGATGGACATTTCTTACTGCGTACAGAGATATAGGTGATAGTCTGGAAGAACACATAGGTTACTTACTAAGTTACTTTGTGCTAAAAGCTAGTTGTGGAATAAAGTGAAGCGATTTAAAAAAAGGTTAGCAACTCGTGCGCAGAAACTTTGCCGATGGCGTGATGACGTCACGCGTAAACTGACGGTACTGATCCGACGAGAGCTGGACGCGGTCAGTGGCAGCAGGCGTCATCTTGATGACGCCAATTGCGTAATTTCACAGTATTAACGAAAATGAGCATTTTATTTTTTCTTTGGTTGAAATTTTCATCGCATTATGAAACATTTCTTCTGTAGATCGAAATTTGAAGTAGATTGATGTTTCAAATCTTGAAATATCATAGTAATTGAAATTCATGAGAATACATTTATATGTACGTTTCCGTTTGCCAAGTTGGAACTGTTCCATATTCCGGAATCGCATATTGACAATGAGAATGACGGATTTGTGATTTTTTCTTCTATATATGTTGGTGTGGAAATGCAAATTCAGTTTTGTTTTGAAGTAATGCAAAATATAAATTTTTAAACACAAAAAACATTTATTAAAGTTGTTTTTAACTTAAATATTTATATTCTTGTTTAATTCGTCTATCTTTACTAATATAATAAAGCGTAAACACACACTTCTTTGTTGCCTAAGATGTCAGCAATTACAGAATATTTTTGAGTAATTTTTTTTTTAAAAAAAAGCCCTACACTTACGTCAAGCTTTAGGCTATATGTTTTCACGCCATTAAACTTAGGGGGTAAATATTTTGGATAAAAATCCTAATGGGGGAAAGAGACCATAAGTTGCTGCCAACATCAAGGAAGCAAGATTGCCATAGTTTGTCATCATGTCATATCATTTTGACATTTACAATTGATAATTTAACAAATGTAGGTAAACAATGAAATATTTTTTTTATAATTTCATGCGGATGAAGCTGCAAGGGAACAGCTAGTTCCTAATAAAGCATCTAGTATTGCTCTATTTAAAACAGTTTATGTAAGCAAATATACCATATTGTTTAAACAAACACAAGGCGCAAATGTAAAGGTGACAAACGAATACGAGAACAAATATAAACTGTGGGTAACATTGTTTAGTTTATCTAGGACATGTATGAAATTTCTATGGAAATATATGTATTTATTTTGTAGACTATGAAATATAATATATACAGCAAACTAAGTAAACACTACAATACAACATAAATTAAAAGAGAAAGAGAAAAATGGTTACATCATTTAGAACGGGCGCACACCTTTGACTAAACTATCGCAAGTGCGATTGTCGATTGTTTCCCAGCCCATTCAACTGTTTAGTTGCACTAAAAATCGAATAGTGTGCGCACCTCCATATAAGCTCAAAGGAATCAAACAATTGTGCGATAATTTAGTCTGTGTGCGCGCGCTCTTACTGAAATTGGAAACCCAATTAGTTAATAGAAAACCTTTGTCTATAAAAAACCTCAGGGATTATTTTAAATTGACGTTGGTCAAAGAACGGCAACGTTGTAACAAGATAAAGAAAACAAAAAAGCTGCAACGGAATACCTTCGTCGTTTTTTAAAAAGTATAAAGCGATTTCTACATACCTTTTGTTGTTATTTGTTACTTAATTTCTCTAGCATAAGCTGCTGTTTTTAGACTTTAGTTACCGTAACTGTAGTTAAATATTTCTGTTTCTATATTTACCTCTAACTTAGCTAAGGTGAAGCCAAAAGCTCGTTGCCGAAGTACTTTAGCTAGCTTTGAACAGCTGAAAGTTATATTCAAGTTGAAGATTACATTTGGCACTTCCAACTGGCGACCTGTATAAACACCTGAGTGTTTCACATATTACGATCCACGTTTAAATGTAAGTTGAAATGACTTAGGTCCCATTTACACAACGGAAGTTCAGAGTTTAAAAGATGTTTAGTCTATAGAATATAAATAATCATCATCATCATCACCAGCTCACTACGTCCCCACCGAGGGGCTCGGAGTCTACCATATAGTTAGGGTGACTAGGCCATAGTCAACCACGCTGGCCACGTGCTGGTTGGTTGACTTCACACATATCTTTGAATTTCTTCGCCGATATAAGCAGGTTGCATCACGATGTTTTCCTTCAATATAAGTAATGCTTCAATTTAATTGTATGCAACAGGCAAGAAACTTACATCGTGTAAATGGGCCTTAACTGAACTTTAATACTGACATTATTTAATGTTATAATTATTTATTTTCAACGTCGAATGGTTTTTTAATATAATCAAGCGGAAAAGTCATCTCCATCTTCTGTTCTATTTCTTCCTATCACCGTAATATCTGTAATTTTACACGTAGATTATTACGAAAAGTTTTCGATTTAATTGCATTGTGATCGTAAAATGACATTTTATTTAAGTGGGCAGGATATAAAAGTCTTTGACTGTAAACTATAAAACAATTGCATGCCAATTGTTGATTTAAATTTATCGATCAATGTTGAAATGGCTTATTCGTGTCTCGTATTCCTTTAGGACAAAAAAAACAGAAACAAAGACGTTTTAAGCAAGGTGAGAAAAATAAACATAAAAACATAAGAGATAAGAAACACGTGAGAGTTAAAACAATGTAACGATAACAGACGGCCATAAAGTAGAGAAGCATGCGGCGTATAATTTACGAGACTTTTACTTTACAATGACAAGCTCTTTTCACGGCATCATAAATTGCAAAGTGCGCTTATCTTAGGAAAGAGAAAATTTTCGTTGTCAACAATGTTTAAGTTTGGACGCTATTGTGGAAATATTTGTGGTTTTGTTTTAAAATTACATTGTTAAAATGGTGCTCACTTACTTTATAATTAACTAGCTGTTGCTCGCGACTTAGCCGCGTGAAATTAAAAAATATAGCCTATGTTACTCACGGATAAATTACCTTTCTAACAGTGAAAGAATTTTTAAAATCGGCCCAGTAGCTTTTGAATTATTTCAATACATATAAAAATACAAAATTTATGTAAAGGTTTATTTCACATCTTACGTTGCTAATATCATACAATCAAAAGTTTGTGTGGATGGATGTATGTTACAGTTTGCCGGCTAAACGGATCTCCATGAAAGGTTCAGTAAAACGTAATCTGGAATAATACGTACTATTTACGAAGTTTAATCAATTTGGCTTGGTAGGATTATACGGTTGTAAATTTAAAAAAAAAATAGAAATAACCATCTTCAAGAGAAACAAAGCTCATTACGTGGATTCATATAACGAGCGCTTCGACTCTAATTTAAGCTTCTAAGGTTACCAAAGGCTTGGTAATTGTTTAGAAGAATTTGATACAAGATTGTAAAATTTGTATTATATCTTAAAATTTTAACAAACGGTTACACTAACTATAAGCATCTAATGGATGAAACGAAATACAAGTAACGTGCTGTTACCCTTCTATGTATTCCATTGGCTAAATTAAATAAAAAACGATGAGATAAATAAAATATTAAAAACTATTCTATGGAATTTTTAACATTGTCGCCCTCATTTGCGATGTACTAAAAATGTATAGGTATTGCAGAAAAACCAATGGATACGGTTGTTGTATAGATTTTTATTATAAAAGTCCATGTTGATAGTAATGTGACAATTATAGTGGCAACACCTCTTTTGCTGATGGTTGATTTCCATATTTAAAGAGCGGGCACACATCTTAAACTAAACTATCGCACAATTGTTGTGCGATTGTCGATTGTTTCACAGCCCATTCAACTGTTCGAATCGAATAGTGTGCACTTCCATATAAGCTCATCGGAATCAAAGCGCCTAAAACGTGCGATAGTTTAGTCAAAGGTGTGCGTGCGCTCTTATAATTACTGACCAGTATAGTTTTAAGTCATTAGTTATTTGTCGTAGTATCATCGTTAGATTACACAATGAGTCTTCTATCAATGCCCATATTGAAGGTAACGTCCAGTGCATCGTTTCCATATGAATATTGAGTCTTTAGAAATATAGATATTCCTAGATCGCTTTATCGAGGCTTAGAGTATTCCAGCTATCTTATGTCCATTCAAATTCAATTTGCACGTGAACATAGATGCAATTTATTATGTAACTTGTGTTTGTGAATATTTTAAGTACTCGTGGTTAAGCATTTTCATATCTTTGTACAATATTTGGCAATACAAAAACAGAAGTGTCGTATAAATACGCATTATGTTAAGTTCCACTTGTCCCTACGGAGGGTCGGCACAATATGTGCAGCTCCTCCATACATCTCTATCAGCCGTCATATCTGAATGCACTCCCTTCTTAAGCATATCCTCTTTCACACAATTCATCTATATTTTCTTCGGTCTTCCTCTTCCTTTGTAGCCA
>LD688956.1:1833786-1846284 GCA_003118335.3 Papilio memnon
ACTGTTCGAATCGAATAGTGTGCACTTCCATATAAGCTCATCGGAATCAAAGCGCGACTAAAAAGTGCGACAGTTTAGTCAAAGGTGTGCGTGCGCTCTTATAATTACTGACCAGTATAGTTTAAAGTCAAAGTATTTGTCGTAGTATCAACGTTAGATTACACAATGAGTCTTCTATCAATGCCCATATTGAAGGTAACGTCCATTATATCGTTTCCATATGAATATTGAGTCTTTAGAAATATAGATATTCCCAGATCGCTTTATCGAGGCTTAGAGTATTCCAGCTATCTTATGTCCATTCAAATTCACTTTGCACGTGAATATAGTTGCAATTTATTATGTAACTTGCGTTTGTGAATGTTTTAAGTACTGATAGTTAAGTATTTTCATATCTTTGTACAATATTTGACAATAATAAAACAGAAGTGTCGTATAAATACGCGTTATGTTAAGACATCAAGTTCCACGCGTCCCTACGAAGGGTGGGCACAGTATGTGCTGCTCTTCCATACATCTCTATCAGCCGTCATATTTGAATCCACTCCCTTCTTAAGCATATCCTCTTTCACACAATTCATCCATATTTTCTTCGGTCTTCCTCTTCCTTTGTAGTCATCCACATTCAATCTTAACGCTTTCTTGTTTATGTCCCCATCGTCTCGTCGCATAATATGTCCATACTCTAACCTTTTGCTCCTCAATTTCTCGATTACTGGCGCGAAAACGCGTAATCTATACTATTATATAATAAAGCGTAAACACACACTTCTTTGTTGCGTAAGATGTCAGCAAGTACAGCATATTTTTGAATAATTCTTTTTTTAAAAAACAGCCCTACACTTACGTCACGCTTTAGGCTATATATTTTCACGCCATTAAACTTAGGGGGTAAATATTTTGGATAAAAACCCTAATGTGGGAAAGAGACCATAAGTTGCTGCCAACATCAAGGAAGCAAGATTGCCATGGTTTGTCATCATGTCATGTCATTTTGACATTTGCAATTGATAATTTGACAAATGTAGGTAAACAATGAAATAAAGTTTTTATCATTTCACGCGGATGAAGCCGCACGGGAATAGATAGTATTAAATATAAGTTATGTGACTATAACAAATTATAACAAAATAATCAAGAATGTGAAAGACGCGTCTCGTTTAGACATATTTCGTTACTCGAAAGAGATGAACATATGTAGTTGGTATGAAAGAGACATATACGTAAAAAATACGTTTTCAAAGATAATAATGACTCAAGTTTGATTAAAGTTGACATTATGATTTTCAACCACAGTGTCATACGTTGAATAAATATTCATGGCGGCCTAAAAATATGTATCCAATAAGTCACGCTTCTCAGAAGTTCGTGTTAAATCCAAACCAGGACAATATTTTCATTCCCCCTACAATGTACAGTTGGGGAATTTGGCGGTGTTTGACCTTAAAAGGTACAGTCGTTTGAATGTTATGTACGTATTGAGACGCCGACGCGTTACTTTAACCGATAGGACGCATTTAAATGTACGTAAAAACGTCGGTCAGTGGTACACGGCTAATTGTTTTTTATTCCTATCCATTTGCACAACTCCGTTACCTAATTGGTTATTTGAAAGAAGAGACGTATTTGTCTCGTTGTAAGGAAAAATGCATTTTACCATAACTGGACCACCGCAGATTTCTGCAATTGTATATGGGATTTTATAACGCTGGATGTAATATACGACCTGAATACAAATTTATCCATAAAATTATTTTTCTTGCTTAATAATAGACATTCGATGAACAAGATGAAATTATTTATATAGAACGAGAATATATTTTAATAAAAATTAAATTTATATTGCGATGGCTCGTACGTATCGTAAACCATAATCCATTATCCATCCCTTTACACCATGTTTTATCTATACTAATATAATAAAGCGTAATACTTTCCATCCTTTGTCTAAGCACTAAATATGTTAAACCGAACGTTTTCTGTTATATTTTAATATTTATTGCGTTGTAATTCAGTGAAATCGAAACACTGTATAACCAATACTGACCACTATTCTCCATTTCAATATGTATGCAATAATGATTAAGTAACAGTTAATTTCGTGGATGTTACATAAATTAATTCTGTGATATTCGATGAAACTTTACTTCAAGATTCAATTCGCTCGTTTGTTTTAACAATCACCAATCTATACTAATATAATACAGCGTAAACTCACACTTCTTTGTTGCCTAAGATGTCAGCAATCACAGCATATTTTTGAATTATTCTTTTTTTTATAAAAAGCCCTACACTTACGTCACGCTTTAGGCTATATATTTTCACGCCATTAAACTTTGCCATGGTTTGTCATCATGTCATGTCATTTTGACATTTGCAATTGATAATTTGACAAATGTAAACAATTATATAATTTTTTTATAATTTCACGCGGATGAAGCCGCAAGGGAACAGCTAGTTTTAGATAACAATGGGACGTTGTTAGTTTCGAGTTTATATTTCTGTTGTTTGGAATTCGCTGTTATTGCTTCAACAATGTTAATTTTCTACCAGTAAACGGATAGATGTTGAATATATGCAGTATGTAATATAAACTATATGCAGCTTTACCATGTTATACTTCATACTAATATTATGAACGTGAAAGTTTAGATGGATGTTTGTTAGAGTTTGTAGTCTAAACTGCTGAACGGATTTGGATGAAATTTGGCATAGATGTAGAGGATAATCTGAAAGAATACACAGGCTACTTTTGTTTTTATTTTTATTTTTACGCGGACCTAGTTGCGGTCGAAAGCTAGTTTAAAATAAAGTTAAGTAAGTAGTTAGTCCTATTGTCGTTCTTGTTACTCAAATTATTTTCATTTGTACTTTTCTTTTGTTTTTTCCTCGGCCTAACCTCATTTTATAGCAGACGTGACTCGAAGTTTTATATCTACGGCCACTGTTTCTGGGAGATTATCGGTTTTATAAACTTCATTTATCTTATCCTGAGAGTTTGTTGGTTGTAATAGATAATGACGACTTGTATTCAATATTATAAAACCTACCTTTTATATTTCACTTTCTTTGATAGGAGAAAAAGGGACACGCTTTGAAATTAAAGTAAGGTCTGGAATACACATGCCAATAAAATTGACAATTAGCTGGCATGTTGAGTTCCTAAACGTCTGTTAGAAAGTAAGCCGGATGGGCGTAGAGCGCGTGGTAGGCTGAAACTTAGATGGCTAGATGACGTCGATCGCGATCTTAACAATATCGGCGTCAAGGGCTGGAAGAAAAAGGCCCAAAATAGACAAACGTAGAGAAGTTTACTGGACCAGGCCCAGGCCCACCCGCGGCTGGAGTGCCTCAGATGATGATGAGTAACTGGCATGCCAGCTACTGACGTTATGCGTATAAGCTGTCAAATATTCACGAGATCGTATCCAACAAGACATATCTGTATCAAATTTCTTATCCTCCCTCAACTTACATGCCCGTAGCTGTCACAAAATCAAATATCGTGTTGGCCAGTTGTATACCAATTAGTGTTCGTGTATGTATGTGTCTATCAATGCGACTGCCAAAAATGACAGATGTCAATGTCACTGACGGGGCTAAGGCACGTGTGCTAACAGACACGACTGCTTGTGAGGTCTTGAATCTCCAATTCCTTCTTTTACCACTGTGCTTTGTTTTAGGGCCATTTCAAGAGCAGAATTGTCTTGTCTAATATAGTTGCCCTTATTTTGTCTAAGGCCTTTAAATAATAACGTGACATTACAGCTGACACGTGCCAGTGACTTGAATGTGTATTCTCGCCCTAAAATCCATTCACCTACGATTTGTAAAAGTTGTTTAGAATTCGAGTAAAAAGTAAAGTAACCCTTTATCCAGGAGAGTGCTTCTTCAATAAAGCGATTGACTGGAAAAAAAAGTATACTTTTAAAGGTATTATAGAAAATTCTTAGTCACGTTCGTTGGAACCCAAGTCGTCTGTTTCAAAAAAGGATTTAGAACTCGAGTTTACTGAACATTAAGAATAACGTTTAGAGGCTTTTATTTTTTGTAATGTTTTTGCAATTTCATTCTTTATAGCAATATTTATTATCCGACTAATTCAAATGGGCAATGCTTTTCACGCGTATTTGTTAGTTTTGTGACGATTGAGGTTTTTTTTTATATCATAAGTTGGCAAACTAGCAAGCGGCCACCTGAATCCGCCAAACTGGCTAAGCAACCGCTGTACATAGACATTCGCAATAGCGGATGCGTTGCGTACCCTTATCGGCGGAAGAGGAGATGCACATAAAGAGGACATATCCGCTCCCTACGCGTCTCCTCCAGCGTCAAGTCCATGTTTCCGTCCCATCCTTTTCTTATAAGAAAAAGGGTGGGAGGAAAAGGGACTAAACTTGGGCCTCTAGCACCACACTAATCAGACGAAACGCGGAATTACTCTCACTTCACGTCTGTCTTCTGTGTGGTCGTGGTATTAAACCGGGCGAGCCGACCCATTCGTGCTAAGATGTTAAAGCGGGCTCTACCACTGTTAAGGTGCGATTCTATTTGTCTCCTTCCCTGGAGTGTTAAATTTTTTTTTCTATTTTATTAACAACAATATAGCATACTCTTTCTATTTAAGTTATAAATAGCGTCATTTTAACGTTTTTCTATGGAATTTCTAATTATGTATTTGAATTCTACGTCATCATTTCATTCACTGAAGACTTACAGATAAAATGAAAGAAATAGATGACATTTTTAATTGAAATCGAATCTACCTTTAAATATTTATTTTTCCTTATAATTAAATGAATAAAGGATCTAATTATATAGACGTAATTTTGTCTTCGGCTGGGAATATCGTGTTTCCAAAGTTAATTTAATTTTTCAGTTAATTAACATTAACGACTTTAGGTAAATTAATAGGTTTTCTAAATTAAATAACGAGTTTTCAGCTAATAAAGTGATGTAAAATTATTTTAACCCACAAAAGTATTTAAAAGAAATACACTTTTATTATTTACTTTCACTCGTACTGTAATTACTCTGGAATCGAATTACGCCATGAACCGATGTGATTTTAGAACTTCATACATACATTTACCTGACATTCTTCCTGTAAACTGTGCAAATCTGCGAAGAAATTCAAAGATATGTGTTAAGTCCACTAACCCGCACTTGGCCAGCTTGGTTGACTATGGCCTAGTCACCCTAACTTAGGGTAGGCTCTGAGCCCCTTGATGGGGACGTAGTGAGCTAATGATGATGATGGAATAGCTTAAATATTACTTATTATTAATAATAATAAGTGGAGATAAGGGCTACGCTATCTCGCACAATAACAAAGATCGAACTCGAGTTCCGTAATAATTACAAGCCAGGGAATGAAACTCTAACTAGAAGATAACAATATTCCATTGTTAAATGAATCGGACATTTAGCTAAACTAAGGCTAAAGGGAAATATTATCTCAGAAAATCCTTTGGAATTGATTAATTCCTTGTTCTTGCATTTATTAATTCTTGACTGATTTTTATGAATATAGTAAAAATAATTTATCATATAAACCATCAAATCTTTCCTCTTTATACGAGTAACATTAATCTTTATCTATATCTATACTAATAGATATTATAAAGAGGAAAGATTTGTATTTTTGTATTTTTGTATGTATTGAAATAACTGAAAAACTACTGGGCCGATTTTAAAAATTACTCTCAAAATAAGGAGTAATAACATTTGGCATGATTTAAAAAACGATCCCCAAGTTCATTTTTCAATAACAGACTAACGAGACTGGTTAAAATTACCACTTTACTATGCATTTATGCTGAACAAGCGTGCCACGGCAATTAGTCAACAGTCATGAATTACCAACAAGCGAACACTAAAAACTTATTTATGACTGCATGCGGTTTAAATTTACATAAATTAAAAAGCATGCAGCTTGTTATTTACATCACCTTCCTTTTAGATTCATACAGAAATCTCTTACATTTAGTAAATCACGATCAAAGAGATTCAAAAGGTATATAGAGGAAGCATATAATTTAATTAACGCTATCTATTAATAAATACCAAAGCCACATGTCAATATATTTAATTAATTGTGTTTAAATGAATTGCCAATCATCATCATCGCCAACTCACTATACGTCCCCACCGAGGGGCTCGGAGCGTACCTTAAAATTAGGGTGACTAGGCCATGGTCAACCACGCTGGCCCACTGCGGGTTGGTTGACTTCATATCTTTGAATTTCTTCGCCGATATGTGCAGGTTGCATCACGATGTTTTCCTTCACCTTAAGAACGTCGGGTAAATTATGTACAGATGAAAATTCGAAAAATCACATTGGTACATGGCCGCGGGATTCGAACCCAAGACCTGTAGATTACAAGTCAAGTGTTTAAACCACTGAGCCACCGACGCTCATCTAATTGCCAATAGGTAACACTAAATCAAATTACAATGTTTATATTTCATTTTGTGACACTGTTGACTTTATTTTATAGCAAAAGATACTTATTACAATTTTGTAAAATGATTTTAACATGACAATACGTGAGGTGGCATACTAAACTTGACAACTAACATAGTACCTTTCAAAGAAATTATCGGTGTAAAAATGTCGTTCACAATGTCTGGTGTATATATTTCTTAAATGTCTTTGATCACGATAGACGGTGATGTATGGAAATTTCAGCGTTAGTGGCTTTTAGCTTTAATTGGACCTTAGCTTTACGAAGGAGGACCTTCTACGTGCTAGTGTGTAGAGTATACTCGTAAAGAACAGATAACTTTCAGACTCGCTGGTTTTAATTTTACCTAATAAGCATTGGTAAGAGAAAGCAAAGGTGACCAGGACATCCAAAATAGGGACAGACTAAGCTCTCTGATGTCACGATTATATTTTCACTTAAATATAGTCTACATTTTCCAACAATTCAAGCTAGGTGGTTAATTAAAGACCACACTTCCGGCGTTACATAGCTGCGAACAAATATTTACTTAAACCGCGCGTCGCGCACCTGAAAATTAATGTTTTCACAGGAAATAATGTATCTAGCAAACTACCTGTCCTACATTAGATTTCATTTGTTTGTTTAGTAAAATAAACCCTTATCTAAATAAAGTAGAGCCATGCTAATGCTGGGTTGCTGAAGGCTAAATTTATCTTATCACTAGCTGTTCGCGTGCGGCTTCATCCGATTGAAATTATAAAAACTTTATTTTATTGTTTACATTTGTCAAATTCTCAATTGCAAATGTCAAAATGACATGACATGATGACAAACCATGGCAATATTGCTTCCTTGATGTTGGCAGCAACTTATGGTCTCTTTCCCACATTAGGGTTTTATCCAAAATATTTACCCCCTAAGTTTAATGGCGTGAATATTATAGCCTAAAGCGTGACGTAAGTGTAGGGCTTTTTATTAAAAAAAGGATTATTCAAAAACCTGCTGTAATTGCTGACATCTTAGGCAACAAAGAAGTGTGTGTTTACGCTTTATTATATTAGTATAGATTAACTAAGGACTTATTAATTTAATTTTTTATTTATATTATTTAAACTTTGTGTACGAAAAGAAAACAATTTTTAATAAATACGAATTGAAATTAATGTTGGTTTACTATCAATGGAGTAAAATTAAAGGGTTAATGTAACTAGGAAACCGGCCATAAGACGCATAATCGATTCTCTTCATACGATATGTCGTTGACCCATGTCTAGTTTGAAGTGCTGTTAATGAAATATAGATTTTAATCTATAAGAAAAGTTTAGTATGAATCTCTTGTCGAATGTTTCAAAGTATAAACATTTTTCTCTTTGAAGAGACTGAATTTGTTTGAAGACTTTAATTGACTGGCTGCTTGTATCTTGAGCAAGATTTTATCTGAACTTTATCCGAAAAACTGTACTTTCGTTTAAGCTTAGATAGTTTGTTGTAAACTTCAATAAGTCATAAGAAAGTTATAGAACATGTATTATATTTTCTTTCGTATTGCATTTGATAGCTGTTTTCATTGAGACTCTTATTATTAATTCATAGCTTTCGTTTCTTTAGATCTAGACGGACAGATTTTGTGTTGAAAACTATATTTTTTTCAGGTAAAATAATATCTATAGTCAAATTTAATAAAAACAAGAAATTATAATCTATACTTATAATTATCTATACCAATATTATAAAGAGGAAAGTTTGTATTTTTGTATGTATGTATCGAAATAACTCAAAAATTATTTTACCATTAAAAAGCTACGTTATCACCGAGTAGCATAGGCTACATTTTTTACAGATTTCGGGAATATGATGTATTTGCGTTGCTGATAACGAAAATCGCATTTATTTTTTTTTTCTTTCTGTCTGCAAGCCGCGTTTGTTCCGGGCAATCTCTGAAACGGCTGGGCCAATTTCGACCGGACTTTCACTGAAGGGTAGCTGACATACATAGGCATATTAAATGCTACTTTTTTATCTTAATATTGCGTGGACGAAGTCGCTGGCACAGTCTAAGATAAATTGCACTCTGCATCATTTTTATTATTTACACCTTTGACATTATTCTATATTTGGCAGTGTAAGGCTAAGGTTCAAATATTATAGTATAGTAAAAAAGGATGTGTATCCCGATGTAAGAGATGCTGTCATGTTTGGTTCTGTGAGAAAATATGTAAAAACCATTTGGACATAGAAAATAGCACAAGAGGAGCTAGTGAGCTATCATAATTTGGTTTCACATGTTATAGCATTTCTAATTAAAATTATCTCATCATTGCATTCCTAGTGCATCGTGTCGATAATTTCGTTTAATGCATATATTAATTTGGAATTACAATGTCTGTTATCAATATCCGAGCTGCTGGCTGTGCAATGAACATGTCACGTATTGATTAGTTTAATGCAATATCCAAACTAATTACGTGGATACAGTATTTTATTTATAGCTGAGCTCAGCATGTCGCAATTCCAAAAACAAAACAATATGTTTTAAGCTATTATATGTTTTTGTAATATTGTGTATTATCACATTAGATTTATTCTGTAAAGATGCTATATTGTAGTTATTAAAAAAAATGTAAAGTCTAAGACCGCGGGCACATATTTGACTAAACTATCGCACAACTATATAGTCGCGCTTTGATTCCTATGAGCTTATATGGTTACACTATTTGATTTTTAGTTGTGCAACTAAACAGTTGAATGGGCTGCGAAACAATCGACAATCGCATAACACTTGCGCGATAATTTAGTCAAAGGTGTACGCCGGCTCTAAACATTACAAATAATATCGTAATGCATTTGTTTAATTTAAAAAGATAAAGAAATAGGTAGGGTAAGAGAGTGTTGGTGGCTTAAGAGGTAAGCACTTGGTTTGTAACAGTCCTGGCTTCGAATCCCGTCTTGTACCAATGTGTTTTGCAAATTTAATTTTTCACATAAGTTGCCCGATGGTCTTACGGTGAAGGAAAACGCGATGCATCCTGCACATGTCTGCGAAGAAATACGAAGATATGTGTGAAGTGCCCCGGGGCAGTGTGGGTGACTATGGCCTAGTCACACCCAACTTAGAGTGGGCTCTAATCCCCGAAAATATTTCAAATCAAGTTACAAATTAATCGAAAAAGTGTTGTTAGATATTTCTGTAAAGACACTAAAACCTTTGTCATATTATTAGTAAAAAGTTGTAGTTATAATTCGAAAAGTTTTCGTACAATATCATTAAAACAGTACAAATGTACTAACATTGAATATTTGGACAAACTTCTTCAGCTGAGAACGATAATGTCATCATTAAGCTAATGTCTTCAAATAAAACGCAATGTGCAATAAAACTTTGCTAGTCACACTGTTTCGAAATAATTGACAACATTAACACGGTTTGTGTTACTCGTTTTTAATAAAAAAAACTGGACAATAAATACCATTTTTAGCTAACACATTCCATGCTAATATATTTTTCTTATGAATATAAACTCACCAGGCAACTAACTCGCCATAGGCATTGAAAGTTTTAATGACGTGTGAGTTATAATTGCAGACATGTGTTACTTTTAGTGGATTAAAGCTATATGCACTACGGTTATGTTAATCTATACTAATATAATAACGCGTAAACACACACTTCTTTGTGGCGTAAGATGTCAGCAATCACAGCATATTTTTGAATAATTCTTTGTTTAATAGAAAGGCCTACACTTACGTCACGCTTTAGGCTATATATTTTTACGCTATTAAACTTAGGGGGTAAATAAATTGGATCAAAATCCTAGTATGGGAAAGAGACCATAAGTTGCTGACAACATCAAGGAAGCAAGATTACCATGGTTTGTCATCATGTCATGTCACTATGACATTTGCAATTGATAATTTAACAAATGTAAACAATAAAATAAAGTTTTTATAATTCCACGCAGATGAAGCTGCATGGGAACAGCTAGTTTAAGGATAAAATAAGTAAAGGAAACAGGAAAAGTAAGGAATAAAAGATAATGATTTAATATTTCCTTAAGAGCGGGCGCACGCCTTTGACTAAACTATCGCAGTTGTGCGATTGCCGATTGTTTCGCAGCCAATTCAACTGTCTAGTTGCACAACTAAAAATCGAGTAGTGTGCTCCCTTATAAGCTCATAGGAATCAAAGCGCGACTAAACAGTTGTGCGATACTTTAGTCAAAGGTGTGCGCGCGCTCTTACGCAACTAGACATTCACCAGTTTCGAACAAATACATTCGTTAAAGTACAATTTTTGTTATTTTTACACAATACCCAACCAAATGAGTTCCGGCTTTCGAATTTTCTTTGTTCTGCCGACATTAACCGAAAACTAAATTAAACACACTGTATTTTATTGCTTATTTTCTAAAAAATATTGTATTCTTTGTTCTTGTCTTTAGTGTTTTTTCTTATTAATAAAAAACATGTTTCCATCATCTACATCTTACCAATGTTATAAATGCGAAAGTTTAGATAACTGGATGGATGTTTGTTTGTTACAATTTGTAGTCTAATGTGCTTAACGTAACTCGATAAAATTTGGCAAAGATGTAGAGCATAATTTGGAAGAACACATAGGCTACTTACTTTGTTTTTTTAATATCGCGGGCGAAAGCTAGTTTACACTAAAACTCGCTACATACGCTCAGTTCTAGACAGTTTTAACTGAAGAGCCGGACTGTTACGGACTGTTGTACAGTTCAACTGACAGAACCGAGCATGGCGGGCTTAAAATGCAATTGAATTCGAAGCGAATTTAAAAAAAAAACTTTAAAAATCCAAAAGCACGGATGAAACAATGTCATATTTAAGTTTCTAAAAGACACAAAGTGAAATAGAAATCTTCTACAACTCAAACCTATCTAGACTGTTCATAGCTAAAGTTTTACAGTTTTCATTTTACTTTGTGAAATACCCAAGTTGAGACTAAATGCAGTAGAAAATGTAACATTGCTCTGAAAATTCGCAATCTCCACGATAATGAACAGCTTTGAGAGTTTCACTTCATTAGGATTATTGTTAGTTTAGCATTAGTATACGAAGAAGTGCGTCGGTGGCTCAGTGGTTTAAGCACTTGACTTGTAATCTACAGGTCTTGGGTTCGAATCCCACCGCCATGTACCAATGTGATTTTTTGATTTTTCTAATTTTCATATGTACATAATTTACCCGACGTTCTTACGGTCAAGGAAAACATCGTGATGCAACCTGCTCATATCGGCGAAGAAATTCAAAGATATGTATGAAGTCAACCAACCCACAGTGGGATAGCGTGGTTGACTATGGCCTAGTCACCCCTTATACTAGGGTTGGCTCCGAGCCCCTCGGTGGGGACGTATAGTGCTGGTGATGTGATACGAAAGTATTTTCAAAACGTTGTTATGGCGGATGAGACTTTCCACTGTCTTATCCTTATTATATATTTTCTTGCTTTTCTATCTCTATCAGCCGTCATATCTGAATTCACTCCTGTCTTAAATCCTATTCCATACTTTGGTCTCCCTATACCTTTGTAGCCATCCACATTCAATCTTAATACTTTCTTGTTTCTGTGATCATTATCAATTTATACATTTTTGACAACCTTTTGCTTCTCAATTTCTCCATCACTAGCGCTACTTTCAACTTCCCCTAAGACAAACATTCTTATCTTTATCCCTTGTCACAGCCACATGTAATCTTTTTTCGTCTGAATTTGTGTTTTTTTATTTCACACACTACATTGAGCTCTTATTAATTTGTATCGTCACGATAAAAGTGCTCTTTCGTGGAATTTAAAATTCAAATTTAAAATATGCTCACTGCTATTAAGCGCTTTGAAGTGGCGTGCGACTGGAGCATATTTAAAAGAGATCATGAATTTAAATGGATTCGTTACGCTGTTAGTTTGTATAGCGTTCTTACATTTGCTTCGTTTCGGCTGTTAAAGTTGTAGAGTATATTTTATCCACTTCTCCTTACGACTCTTTTCATATAAAATGGGAAATCATCGGTATTCGGCGGCAGTGG
>LD688956.1:1859912-1872168 GCA_003118335.3 Papilio memnon
AATTCCCGTTATCTAAACGCGCACATCAAAAAATATTATTGAATTTATTCGCTAGGAAATACTGACAAAATACATCCTGGGGCGTAATTCGTCGTACGCAAAAATATCCAGAAATTCAGTACGAAATGTTTTTTTTCTCCGTAATGTGAATTTCAACCAACGTAACATAAAGAAACAGAAAGAGAACATAATTAAAATAAAATTGATAGCAATGTTGTAATACAGGTTTTATGGGAATGCATTCTCAGTTAAATTGTCTATGTAGACTTTTTAGACATGGGATGAAGTTAATGATTGTCTCTTCTTAGCCCCTTCGTACACAAGGTAATGTCCATCTTGTCAAACTAATATTGTATCCTATCCGCGCGCTCAGCGTTGAATCGTCAACGTGAGCCGTCTATTCGGTCAGTACATCCGCAAAGTAAAGCGTACGCTTTTATCTACTCTGTGGTATAGATGGCTTATACATGGCTGACGGGTACTAACAAAATGTCAACTGCAAGATTTGATTCACCATCTTCAAAATCGCAGCGACTTATCACAACGATCTACACAGGTTACAGAATTGGCTTTGGCAACGAGTTTCTATGAACCTCTATGACATTATATTGCGTAAGTCTCTTAGGGACTAAAATCGGCAATTTTTGCATCACCTTGTGTAAACGGCCTTAGTCATAGATTAAAAACAAATTATTATGCACTTTTCTGTTTATAAATTTTAATGAAATCTTGGTACGTAATTCTTAGTATGCCAGAAAATGTTTGTACCAATCTTATTGCTACGCCTACGATATTTAAATGAAAAGATCTCGCATTTTACCTTATGATTAAAAATATATAGTGCATGTTGTAGAATGCGAAGCAAATCGGTTCACTTCCTAACTATTATAGTCTTTATACTGCGCCGGCAATCACCCATTGTACGATACTTACTCGTGGTACGAACGTTGTAGAGATATTATTAAATTCGTTTATATACAAAACGACTAGGTTTTAAATTACACATGGATAACATTTTATAATCGTTACTTTTAAAAGTACGGAACTAAGCGCGACTATTAAATTTATGGAGAAGTTTTCCTTTGACAGATTAGTCCATTCCATCATCATCACCATCCTGCTTATCCTACTCCCGTAAGGTCGGCGCACCGGGTTTTCTTCCTCCAAATAACTCTCTCATCCGTCATCTCAGTCATCACTCTCTTCTTGATCATGTCACTTTTCACGCAATCCATCCATCTCATTCTAGGTGTTTCAATGCAACGATAAAATATTGTAAATATTAAAAGCCACCTTTATGCTATTCTAAAAAAAAATCAATATGAAATCAACGGAAACATGTCCTTGCGATGATGTCAATATGTGCATACGAAACCACTAAGAAAAATTTATTTCTTTTAGTAAAATTTCATAAAGTATAGAAACACATGCTCTTATTCATTGCATGCGCTCCTCCTTAAACCGTAATCAAACTAATTGAATTAACTGAAGCTATACATGTGACGAACGTCTGCAGAACACGTTGCGATGTCAACGACTGTTAAAGTCTTTTAAACTAATATAAAATGATCGGCCGTCTAGTAAGACTTAAATCCTTAAGATTCAAAATGAATATGATGACAATATTTATGGCTACAGTGTATATTGGTGTGTTTTACGTATTATTGCATGCGTGGATTCAACATAAACATAAAACGGTAATATACAGGCATAAAGGTGTGAATCTGTCGAAAGTGATAGTACATATTGATTTGAAAGGATCGCCACCGAAATTGGAATATCTGACGTCACTCCTGCCATTGTTAAAGGAAATTGGTGCAAACGGCTTACTAATGGAATACGAAGATATGTTCCCGTACAAAGGGGATATTGTTAATTTAAGCTCTAAATATTGCTACAGAGAACATGAGGTAACAATCATCGCTTTCTTATAAGTGGTTTTCATCTGCAGCTTAGGAAAAATCACGTCTAACTCACGTGTACTTCGGTGTAGGTACCAAATAGTTTCAGACCCGTCAGGGGTCCTGTAAGGATGAATAAATTAACGGTAAATTGATGTAGAATTGTCATGAGAGTTCTAATCATACTTACTGATATTATAAATGGGAAAGTTTAGATGGATGGATGTTTGTTACAGTTTGTAGCCTAAACGGCTGAACGGATATCGATGAAATTTGGCATATATGTAGAACATACTCGTAGTCTGGAACAACACATAGGCTACTTACTTTTTTTTATTTCACGACTACCGAGTCGCGGGCAAAAGCTAGTCTCACTAATAAATGTAAAGTTTGGATGTATGTTTGTTAGAGTTTGTGGCCTTATTGGCTGAACGGATCTCGATGAAATTTGGCATAGATGTAGAGGATAGTCTGGAATAACGCATAGGCTACTTATTTTGTTTGTTTTTTTAATCTAACGCGGACGGAGTCGCGGACGAAAGCTTGTAGTTTATAAGTTAATATGATGTGGAAGTAATAGATGGGGTATCTACCTATATTGGACAAGTAAAACCCATATTCTCTTTTCTGCTTCTACTTCTTCTTCTTCTCTAAGAAACAATGTTGCTTAAACTCTTTTATATTTTTGTAATGATAATTACGATCGTTACTTTACAGCTTAAGGAGTTCATCAAGTTAGCATGGAAGACGGGTTTTGAAATCATACCGTTAGTACAAACCTTTGGTCATATGGAGCACGCATTGAAATTGCAAGAATTTAAACATTTACGAGAAATTCCAATGCACCCCGATTCCATCTGTCCCAGTAAATTAGAAAGCATGGCTCTAATTAAAAACATGCTACAACAGGTTGGTACATTTTTAATTGTAATGTGATCTTTGTATCCTATCTTATTTCGTAATCTATAAGCAAAAACTTTTCATCTATCGACTGTTGATTTACAGAACTAAATAGTTCCAACTGAAACCCCCATTTTTAATTATTTTTCGCACAGCAGTTTCTAACTTGCCATTGTAACTTTTCAAGTATAATTGCTACGCATTAACTGCTGCATTTCTCTGCCACTTTTCTTTTGTCAACTAATGAATCGTTTAAAAATTACGTAATTGGACACATTTCTGTTACTATTTTTAGGTTATTCAATTCCATACCAGTGTGATACCATTGAGACATTTGCATATTGGATGTGACGAAGTCTATCATATAAATAAATGCGCACAATGTCGCAATCGGAGGAAGAAAGAAATGTAAGTATATCGCTAATAATATCCATTATCCAACTTAATATCTCACCTTTTAAATTAACAACTTCATTAAAATGTAATAATTGTATCCTGTAACTTGAAAGAATGTGAAAAAGCCATTTTATTCCTTTTCACGTAGTATTCTTCAAATTCCTAACGGTTAGGGTTCGAACCCACAGTTGTGATGTATTGTGATGATGATTCTTCAAATCCAGTAAACATAACAATACCAAACATACTAAACATGGACTAAGTATTGACATGTTATGCGACGAGACGATGGGGACATAAACCAGAAAGTGTTAAGAACGAATGTGGATGACTACAAAGGAAGAGGAAGACCGAAGAAAGTATGGATGGATTGTGTGAAAGAGGATATGCTTAAGAAGGGAGTGGATTCAGATATGACGGCGGATAGAAATGTATGGAGCAGCACATACTGTGTCGACCCTCCATAAGGGATAAGGGCAAGTTGATGATGACAATGATGACTAAAATAATTTAATTATTCACTGACTGTAATTTTGTATAACGCATTAATTTAATATCTGTTTTTTTGTTTTAATTCCAGAGACATTTATACAAGTCACATACAAAATGTAAGTGATATAATAAAATTATATAGTTCAAATCTGACTGTGCTATTTTGGGACGACATGCTTCGTGGTATTGACTCTGAATATTGGAGTACTATGAAAAATATGATCGATATTGAACCAGTATGCTGGGATTATGCAACCAGATTACACGTATCACATAGAAATTTATACAACTATCATAAGAAATTCAACAATATATGGATAGCTTCAGCGTACAAAGGTGCAGAAGGAGTGACTGCAACATTACCCGATTTATACAGTCGCTTTGTGAACAATTTAGAATGGTTAAGATTCATATTTGATTATAAATTTGGTGGAGAAAATAAACCGTACAGTTTTAAAGGAATAATATTAACAGGATGGTCTAGGTATAGCCACATGGAACCGCTATGTGAATTACTACCGGCCGCAATTCCAAGTCTTGTAATGAATTTGTTACTCATCAAATATTTTCAAAAAGAAACAATCGACGATGTTTACTCACTTAAACCAGCAGAAGTCTTCCGTAGATATGTTAGAGATGATTTTAAAAAATATTTCCAATGTGAATATGCTGAATTAAATGAATTTGATAGTCACGCATGTAAATACAGAGAAAGTATATTATACAGTAATCTAGAATATTTTATATATCAAAAAGAAGATATTATAAGGAACATAAATGATAACGAAAAAGGTCTACATTCAATAGAATATTATAAGAAAATAGATCATGTAAATGTGAATTCGATAAAACCAAATATGAAATGGCTGAATCAAAGTCTACAAGATTTTATTATTACAGAAAGTAAGATATCGAAAGCGATGCTTGAATATTATAACGCGTTTGTAGTTGTGGAATATATTCATTATAAATTTTACAACGAAAAGAAGAAACTTAAAAGTTTATTAAAGTTATTAAAGGAATATTATAAAATTCACACATGGCACAGGAAATCTTATAAAAACTTATTGAATTAAGGAACTAATTAATCATTACATTTATTGAATTCAATTACAATCCATATAAAATATAACACGGCTAAACTCACGTGAGAACCTTCGGTGTAGGCACCGACAGTTTCGAACCCGTTGGGGGTCATTCATCGAAACGCGCGATGCGGCGCGACGTGATATCGAGTATACCCGACTAATCATTCACCCTGATGAAGGACCTCCAACGGGTTTGAAACTGTTGGTGCCTACACCGAAGGTTCTCACGTGAGTTTAGCCGTGTTGTAATTTATATAGTATAATGTCTCACGAAAGTTTTAATAGGTCAATTACAAACCATTATTAATGACACGTTTTTCTTTAGTTTCACCTGTCCCAATGTTTGTAATCCAATCTCGCAAGTTTAATTTGATCCACCTCCTGGTGCTGGACATGGTGCTAATCTGATGATGGAGCTGAAAGGTGACGATAAGAACTTGCCAACGAAACGACACAACCTCATCATTTTTGGACTCGTTTGAATTCTCGTATGTAACGTTGTAGAAATATATGAAAATTAAAAGAAAAAGAACTTCTTTAAAGAGTTGATGATTATAAGAGTTTTTTATAGTTACACTGTTTGCTGGATAAGTTTTTAACATTTAAAATATCGGTTACTAGCTAATTCACTCTCACTTGCCTTGATATATAGAAATTATATGATAAAATGTTTAATTAAAATAACGAAGTGTTTTATAATAATATTTATTTAAATTTTAAATTCATAGATTACAACCACGTAGTTTTAGCGGTAAAAATATATTTTCCTAATATAATTTCACCAGAATCTAATTAAGTTAAAATATTTGAAAGACTTGTTCTTTTGTGCTGTCAACATGTAATTGGATTCTACGAGCTTAAAGCGAATCTCAAATATACCAATATATTTAATTTAATCTCATACAAAAAAACAAAATTAGATTTTCTTGTTCGTAGTAATTTAAATTTGTTTTATTACGTTTTTACAGTTTTATCCTTTGATAATTACATAGTGCAATGTAAGAAATATGTTTAGTCAGGTAAATTTCACACTGAAAAAGCACTTAAAATACATTTTCCACTACCTTAAATAAATAACAATATCACTTTTAACACAAATATGTTATCCTTGTAGCACCTAAAATTCAGCTCTGACAAATAAATACGTAATTTTATCTGTTTTTACTGTCAATATCATTGTTTTCGTTTACTTTAGTTTCTGTGATTGTTGATTCTCTAGGCTTATGTATTGGTGCTATTTCTACTGGAGGTGGAGTTATTGGTACTAAACTGCCATCTTCTTCAGCAACTTTCAAACCAATAGTTGCTCCTAACTTAGCACTTGCTTGTTTAAACGTATCAGATAATTTAACTTGTACTACGTTTATACACATGGATGTTAAAGCTAATCCAAAAATTAAATACAATATCGAAGCCATCATGAACATCGGATGATCCGGTACTAAATCACCGAGACCGATAGTCGACATTGATATGAAAACGAAATAAAATGATTCAAAGAAATCCCATTTCTCCCAAAGATTAAACGCAAGAGCTCCAATTATGATATAAATAGCTAAAATGGTGATAGCTACTGAAATTGGCAGATTAAATTCGTCGTCTATTTCGAATACAGATGGCGCCGGTGTATCTGGATCTGTTGCATTTTCTAGATCAGGTCGTAAAGTTCCAGGCTTTGGTGGTAAAGGAGGAGGTACATCGCTATCTCTTCTTTCAACTGGTGGTGGCTTGTTGTCTTCAGGTAGTTCGTTTATGTCCTCTTCAGAAAATATTTGTGAAGGCCGACGTACTACGTCGTACACGATATTTAGGCCTTTTATTACTTCCTGCAACCAAATGGTGGAATATTAATTTCGTAAAAAATTATTGCTGTATTTAAACTAACTAACAAGAAAAGAAAGATGTGTAATTCTATTCTAAAAACACGTTCTTGTAATGTATTATGTAAAAAGACGATTGTTATAAAAAATGTGGGAGAAAAAGTCAGTCTTGTAAAATTAATTGATTGCTAATAAGCAATATTTCATCGTTCACATTATATCGTTTTACTTGCCTGCATTGGGACAGTTCTTCGAACTTTCCGGCAGCTTCTGGTATAATAAAATCTTCTAATGAAGGCCCAGAAGAACTTGATAATCCTCGTAAATAATTTACCGAAGTCAGCAAGAACGATCAAAAATAGTGGTATACCAATAATTGCATAGACAATAGTAGCCACTCGGCCATACGTCGTCTTTGGAGCTATGTGACCGTAACCTGTAACAGAAAAATTAAAAAGAATAAAACGGTAGACAACCTTTATTGAAGAAAATAAGATTGATGTACGAAATAAAACGCAACAAGACATTTATTTATTTATATTTCGGTGAAATAAAATTAAAAACGATAATTGTTATTCTTACCAATAGTTGTGATTAACGTCAGGCAATATACAAATGAGTTCATAAAGTTCCAAGATCTCTGCCCGCTGTACGATGACACACCTGCTTCGTGTGCTGTGTGTAATTGATTTTCAAATTCAAATAGTTTATTTCTTGCCATTGATTTCCAATCTTCTTCACGTAAATAATGACTACCACGCCATAGACTTTCAATAAAATCTCTCTTAACACTCCTACTACCACATTTGAATGCATTTTCAAAAGATCCTTCCAGCATTTTGAACATCATACCCCCAAATCCACAGATTATTACTAAAAGGATCAATTCACAAATACACCGGTTCCTCAATAATCTTATTTTTTCGCATGCATCTTTTTGTTCTTCCCGAAACTGCTGCCAACGAGCTAAATGTTTCCATCTACTTCTTGTAATCTTTTTTGGGATAGTAAGTTTTTCTTCAATGTTGGGTTCATGTTTAAATAATATTATAGGTTCTTCGCTAAAAGTGTTTACACTTCTTTTCCTCAAAATAGATTTTTGTTCTTTGATTTTTTCATTATTATTTTGCAAAATATTACCAATATGTGTGAGAGTAACGTTTCCCGTAGAATCTTTTTTGTCAACTTTCTCGCTCAAAAGATTTAGTTTACGAGTCAGTTCAGCTGTTCTTTCGGATAAATCAAATTCATATTCGTTTTCACTCGGTGAAGATGAATAGCAACTTGACGTATACTCAGACTGACTTGCGTCTATATAACCAGAACTGCTGTGTCTACTTCGATTTCCCTGTATTGAATCAGGCTTTTTCACTGAAGTAATTCCAGACAAAATTTCTCTATCGCTTATTATTTGGATAGTTTTAGGACAAGATATCCCTCTTGTGTGCCGTAAATTTGTTGGAGTTTTATTAGGTGTTTTTAAAACTCTATCATTATGCTTTTTATACTCAGTTGGAAGTCTTGGGTCATCCTTTGGTATCGATAAACTTCTAGCTCTTGCCTTCTGCATTAATTCTATAATTTCTAAACTAGTTTGGCTTATCCCTGTACTAGTTTTATCTATTGCATTTCCGGTATTGCCTACCGTTCTGTATAATGACTGTGATCGATTCGCTCTGGGAGATTTCATAAATCGACGAGGTGTCGGTGTGATTTTCCGCTTAATGATATTGTCAGAATATTTTTCTTGGTATAGTTGATCTTCACTCATTTCGCTTTCACTCGTTTTATTCTGTAAATTTTATTATTGATTAATAAGCATTAGTATGTCTCTTTACTATTCTTTACACATTTTCATAAAATTTTGTTAAATAATATTGTAGTACAACATTATTAACAAAATTAACACCAGAATCACAATTAATTTTAAGTAAAAACTGACCCCGAATCTTGATGCTGATTTGCTCCTTGCCGGTTTTACAGGCGGAATTTTACTTTTTGGTTCCTCTCTTGTTGGTTTAGTAGGAATTTGCTTCACTACTGTTGGCTTCTGATCTGCAGACAGTTTTTTGCTCGGTGTTCTTACAACTCTTTCCCTTATTTCTACGGCTGGTTTTTGCTCTTGTGTTAATTTTTTACTTGGAGTTCTGTCTAGTTGTATAACTCTAGTTACTAATTCACCGCTGGCTGGTACAGCTTCAGGCTTAGGTGGTTTAGGCTTTTGAGGTTGCGTATTTTTATCCTCCTCGGTTTTAAGTTCATCTTTTTTGGGCGAAACTTTTGATCTAGTGCTCTTTTCTTGTGATTTAATTTCATTGACCTCGTCTGGGTAGACCAGTTCTTCTAACTTTTTTGGAGCTATAGGCATTGGATATGGAAAATTCTTCTCATGTGGTGACGAACTAGCGGTTGTAGGAGGAGATAACGATCCTCTGTTTTCTATTTTTTTGGCATCCATAGAAGTGCATCTAACTGACTCGTCATCTTTAGGTCCCAAAACGTAATTTGTGGTCAAAAGTTTATTCGTTGGATCGATAAAACTTCCCTTACGCTCTAGTGTTGATAATTCTTCTTTGTCAGGGACAGCAAAAGGTGAAATACTCCTGCGTCGTCTCTCATTAGCTGCCATTGCTCGAGCTTCTAACACTTCATCCCTATCTAAATCATAAACGGGATCTTTTAAATTAGCTTGTTCCTGAACTAAACGTCTCATTTCCTCATAAGTTTTATCAGCTTCGATTTCTCTTGGATTTTTTGGATTGTTTTCTTCGTCGTCAGATGTTGGAGTATCTTCGTGAGGGATTTGAGTGCGACTTGGCTCTGGAGTTTTTTCTCTCTGTCTCATTGCCTGTCCTCTATTTTTAGACAAGTTTCTTCTTTTTCTTATAGACATAGATTCTCTGTCAATATCGTCTTCCATCTTTAGTTGTCCTTGTTGTTTACTTCTATCTGGCGATTTCGATACTAATTTTCCTGGCGTCTGTGTTTGTGATGATGCTTTTGTAGAAAGAATTTTGTTACTATCTAGCGTTTTATCGTTTTCATTCATAACTTGATGTAAACTGTCCCTGAAATAATAAAACGACCTATTAAAGCGGAGAAATACGTCAATTAATATGGTTTATAAATTTAAAGATATACAAAATCTTAAAGCAAAGTAGGTAATGAATTAATAATTATTAAATATTCAGAACGTTAATTATGATAACAAAAACATTTTCTTACCCTTTATTATAGTCGCATCGAGAAACTCTGTCTTTTCATCGGGGTCAACGTAAGATGTCTAATAAAAGAATCTATTTCGAACAATATCCACACTTTACACTTTTACGTAACACGACAATTGACACCACAGCAGTATCGGTATAATTATGAAATGATGACACCTTTATAATTTGCATTGGTTATAATATTACGAAGAATTACAGTTAAACACCGGATGATTTTATTGTAACATCGCATAGGAACTGGCTAAAGTGCGACTAGAACGCTGGGCACGGTTCCAATTCTGCGACCACGGCTACGTTCCGTTCACACCGCGTATGTGTGCGCCGAAAATAAAAGCAAAATAAATTATTATAACACAAGATATGTCGTTACGTCATCGATCACAAGATCATTGTTCTCTCTGTCTAAATTAAAGAACAAAATGTCGATACTACGCTGCGGCTGGAGAGCGTAGAGGACTAACGTAGTTGATCAGAGGTCCGAAATCGGCCAAGCACAATAGATGGTTTTCGCCAATAAGATTTACCTAATACCTAATTTATTGTGTTAACAAACCTAAAATAATTTTTAACTTTAATTATTAAATATTACTAGCTTTCGCCCGCAACTTCGACCGCGTGGAATTAAAAAAAAAACAAAAGTGAATAGCCTATGTGTTCTTCAAGACTATCCTCTACATCTACACCAAATTTCATCGAAACCCTTTCAGCAATTTACGCTACAAACTCTAACAAACATCCATCCATCCATCCATATAAACTTTCGCATTTATAATATTAGTAAGTATGAAGTATGATTAGTATGATTATGTTTCTTGGAACAATTTTTTTAAAAATAAGTACTAATTAACTTTCATCACTGAAGAATACTATTCCTTAACTGGAAGGAAACATTCTAGAAATGGATTTTTAAATTTGTAATTCCAGTCTCTCGAGGAGCGTCTATTTCTATCTGGTCATCCGTCTTACTTCATCTATCTCGAGTTAATGGCGCGGCTATTAGTAATCGCAGTAGAAACTGTTTGAAAATGGGAAAGCGAAGAAATGAAAAATTCTACTTATTGAATTAATTTTAATCCTGTGAGAAATGAATAGCAAAAAGTACCTCGAGCAAAATTGCTTTTTTATACTACAGTAGGACGATTGATATTTATAAACTCATTTAAGGAGTTTTAACATTTTTAATGATTAATAATTCTAACTCATTTCCATAAAAAAATCACGAAATCAAAACAGTAAGCATAATATTTTATCAATACGCAAAACAAAACAGTATTATAATAAACCCCCAGAGGGAGTAGTCCCCTTTGCTGCGTTTGTTTTTTACTCGTATCATTTTGCAGACTGTAATTGAGTTTCGAGAATTTGCGTTCTAAACGTACTACTCGTATTTACTCGTATGTTGTTACAGCACAATTTGATTGTTAAATTCTAGGTATATTGTTATTATATTACTATATATACACATTTCGCACGTGAGAAACAGATCTGTGAACCGGCTCGTAGCTCAGCTCAATTTGTACCTACATGAACATATCATTTGCATTTAGAGCTACGAACTGCGAGTCACTAGAAAACACGGGACTAACGGACTGCCTCAGTCATAGTATACCAGCTTTCGCCCGCGACGTCCGCGTGTAATTAAAAATAACATAAGTAGCTCATGTGTTATTCTAGACTATCCTCTACATCTATGCAAAAATTTATCGAGATCCGTACAGCAGTTTAGGATACAAACTCTAACATACATCCAACCAGTCATCCATCTAAACGCTTGCATTTATATTAGTGAGATTGCGTTGTGGCTTGAGCTTTAGCTTTAGAACCGTAGCTCAATAGTTCAAATCTATATGACCTGAGCTTTTGAGCCTGCACAGACCCGATTTATGTCTTAAAATATTGTCTTAACGTATTTTCTTTAGGTAATGCTGATTTTAAAAATATAATGCATTAAACTATACACTCACCAATAGTTGTAAATATAGTTCCAGCGTAGAACACCGAATTCCAGAAGGTCCAAGTGTTCTTCACAGTATCATTGTCATTGAGATGTTTCATACAATCAGAGTAATTGTTCTCGTAGTCTTTCAAATAAGCCACTATTGATGTTACCATGTCCTGTAAGTAATTATAAATTAAAAAATAACCAGTGTTCTATTTTTCTTTTCAATTCAATTAATCTATTTTTCTTAACTTTATTATTTCACTGTTAATTTTTAATAATTGTCATTTAATTTAATTCTAATTATACATCCTCTGTCATTCAAAATAAAGGTTTCAATTCGATTTTTAACAATTTTTTTTCTTAATCTGGATCTGTTTTAACTTAAAAATCTAAGAATACAGGTTTTTATACAGATGTTTTCACATGTAACTTAAAGTTCTTTGCCGATTGGAGCACTTAAAATCAAGTAAGAAGGGAATCGGTGTAT
>LD688956.1:1916491-1933554 GCA_003118335.3 Papilio memnon
CTCACCTTCTAAAGCTGCGAATATACCAGCACCAATAAGGCTGTACAACACCAAACATAAAGTCAAAAACAAGTGAGTAAACCACTTTTTGGACAATAACTTTAACCTATTGTAAAACCAGAAGGCCGATTTTTCACCAGCACTTAATCCGCTTTTCGCCGTATTCATAGTAAAGTCTTTGAAACCTTCGAACTGTTTAAACATGAACTCTGATGCTTTATTATGGTACATGTGGATAAAAGGATTATAATAAGGATTGCCATGGGGATCAGATATATGGGATCCGGGTGTTGTTGGCGGTTTGTAATACCGTGGACTCGATCTGTATATCGACGATGCTGTCTGCGGACTTCTAATAAGTGTCGGTGTTGTTGCATCTGGTATTTGAAGTGTTATTTTAGGTCTTGAAAGCCTTTTTGTAGACGGACCCATGACTTCTATATTAGCCATTGAATCTACGAACTATAAAATTGTTTGTCAAGCGTTCTTGGCAAATATCGTAGCGCCGGCGTTTTGTAGCGTTTATGAGAATACGTATTCACAATATAATCACAGTGTGGACGTCCGCGAGTGGATGTCGAGACTAGACTGGTATAAATAACTAAGGGAATGCTTCCCGTTATGTCATCTTGGGAAGTCATCACGCTCATGAAGTGTTCAAAATTATCTCCAGTACTCAATGGGATGCACGGCTGAGCTATTGCACGTTGATCTACGTGATAATTAGAAGTACTCGTATAGTAATCTATATCTATACTTCTATACTAATATAATAAAGCGTAAACACACACTACTTTGTGGCTTGACATGTCAGCAATTACAGCACATTTTTGAAAAATTATTTTTTTTTAAATCCCTACACTATTAAACTTAGAGAAAATAAATTGGTTAAAAACCTCAATGTGGGAAAAGGACCATACGCTACAAGCTGCCAACATCAAGGAAGCAAGATTGCCATCGTTTATTGTCATGTCATGTCATTTTGACATTTGCAATTGATATTTTGACAAATGTAAACAATAAAATAAAGCTTTTATAATTTCAAGCGGATGAAGCCGCACGGGAACACCTAGTTTTAAATAAACCGATTGCACTTCATGTAAACGTACATTATTGTGCATGATAAGTGAGAATGGGGTTTTCCATCTTATGAGAGCTTCAGTTTGCTGCAAGAACTTTCTCGTAGCCACGCCGCGTCTCCAATATTAACACTAAGACATTTTACAAATTTTTCATGCTCCTCTGTACTTAATTTAACAAGTTCCAAGAATTTTTCATATTGGAAAAGAACTCTTCAGACGGGCTGATGGCACTGATCATGATGTTTCTCTAACTTAGATTGTAGGGAAAATATAATGAAACAAGATCGCATCACCACCACAATTACCTCAGCTGAAATATTAACGTACAACATAACCATTTAACTATTATTTTAACTAAGCAGAAATGTAAGCGTGCCAAGTCGTTAGAGATACGAGTTTGTTTTTAAAATTGTAAGTATAGTTGCAGTTTAGGAATTTGGGTCAAAGTAGCGGTGAGCGCCAGAAATTCTCTAGAATGCCAGTGAGTTAAATTCGGCTAGACGTGCTATTATAGACTCGTCTATCAATTGGACATCGTGTGTATTTGTCTAAAAAAAACATACCTCAATATTTAATTTGTTTTTGTACAATAGTAATTATATATTATCGTTGATGGGGCTATTAATTCAAATATTCTTTTCTCATAGTATAATAACTAAAACACTTCTCACCTAATACTCATCATCATCGTCTTCCTCCTTATCCTACTCCGTAGTGGCGCAACAGGTTTTTGTTCTCCACATAACTCTATCATACGTCATCTCAATCACTCCTTTCTTGATCATGTCACCTTTCACGCAATCCATCTCTTTCTAGGTCTCATGTCACCTACTACTCCTAATTGAAATTGTTATTGGTACACATTAAGTAAAACCCATAATAATTTACACTAAATGTTAACAAGTGGAAAAATCACTATTTTATAAGTTTAATAGCTTTTAAAATCATGACAAATAATGTATTTTAATAAAGCTTTTGAGTCATTT
This sequence comes from Papilio memnon, assembly GCA_003118335.3. Taxonomy (NCBI): domain Eukaryota; kingdom Metazoa; phylum Arthropoda; class Insecta; order Lepidoptera; family Papilionidae; genus Papilio; species Papilio memnon. The sequence continues at coordinate 1,918,560 of LD688956.1, forward strand.
TCCGTTTCATCGGATTATGTGTACCAAATAATTTTCATGGTGATTCACAAATTGAATAATAAATTATTGCCCAGTTACCTTTGATCTTTAAAAGTAATTGCTCCGAATTTTATGGAACACGGTGATATTTCCTCGTCAAAGTACATTTGTGACATTTTTTTATGTTGGTATTTATTTTTAAATGTTGATTCATGATTTAAATTCGCAGAGTATAAATATTTTTTCAAGTGTATATAATTTTAAAATATCCTACAGTCATTGATAGATCGGTATTACGTGATTAAATGAAGGCAACGCATCTGCTCTGAGAGCGTCGGTGGCTCTGGGGTAAATACTTGACTTGACTAAAGGTCTTGGGTTCGAATCCCGCCATGTACCAATGTGATTTTCGATTTTCGAATTTCATATATACATAATTTACCCGACGTTTTTACGGTGAAGGAAAACATCGTGATGCATGCACTTATCGGCGAAGAAATTCAAAGATATGTGTGAAATAAACCCGCAATGGGCCAGCATTGACTATGGCCTAGTCAACATAACGTAGGCTCCGAGCCCCTTTGTGGGTACTTATAGTGACCTGATGATGATGCACGCATCTGATTTTGAGGGTGTCTGTAGGCAGCGGTCGCTTCGCTATTTTGGCGTATTCCTGTGGCCATTCAGCTTCTACCATAAACAAAGGTTTAGAACCGATTTTTCAAAGTGTTTTTCTAGTATCTATATATGATATACTGATTATATGTGAAAAGAATACACCCTACAATGAACTTTCTTATTATAATACTAACATTTCGTATAAGTTGTAATTTTATTTTCAAATATGTAGTGAAATATTCTAGGAAACTGTGTCGATAACATATAAATTAAACATTTATCGGCTAGATCAGAGAGTAACAATTTTACGAGGGCCATCTGCAGTCACATTTTGTAGATGCAAGGTAATCCAGTTAACGACTGTTATTACAATAGACATATGAAATATTTATATCACAGATTGTAAATTAAGTTAGTTTATAATCTGTCCAGCATTGCAATTGTTATCCGAACGCATCCATCCATTTCCCAACAGTTTTTAAAATGGAAAATTTATAGTGATTTCGGGATACGAAATGTTTGGCGCGATCACGTCAAATTGTGTTGCAATATCACAATTTCCGTTAGCTTACAACTAGTAACTACCATGTTAGTTTATGGAATAATATTTAAAATATTCTTAAATACTTCAAAAACATTTTACAGGAGAGCGCAATATTAAAATATGTATATTTCGAGTTTACTACACAATGTTCTTCAAGAAAAATGTTTAAATATAATAAAAAATATGACTTTAAGTGTATTACTTTTTTAAATAACTTTTTTTATAGGAGAGGGCAAACGAGCAAGCGGCAACACCGAGTTAATCATCGACTCCCATGGCCAATACTAGAGGAACTACAGATGCGATGCCAGCTATTGAGAATGTGGTATGGTCGCTTCTTGTCGGACCTTAACTGGTACTTACTCCATATTACGTTTGCACTTTATGTTTGGATTTAATATATCCTATTTTTAAAATATCTTAAAATTGGTTAGTACCAAATATTACGATATTACACAATATCTCTACGACATTGAATTATAAGAACATTAAAAACTTCGTGCTAAAAGCTGCAAATAGCCATAAAAAAATAACATTTCCCGTACTGCCAGTATAACCCATATACAAACGCAGGCGGTTTGTAATAAAAACCGACTACTGCGGACGGCTAATTGGAATTGGACCCTCGCGAACAATAACCAAATGTATTTGGGCTTTTATAAGTACACTGTACTAGTTATACCACCAACAAAATCTTTTAATGTAACACATAGAATGTACTATGTACATTTGTTTAATTATATAACAGGCGTAATATTTTAAATAAAAGCAATCTTTATTCGTAAAAGTAATTTTAACAAAGTAATGTCAAAGTCAAATATATCTTTTCTATTTCATTATAATAAATGATGTGTGCGATAAAGTTCTTTGAAACGAAGGCAATTACATTTTAGAATATACATTAGAGATAATTTCGCTTTCGAATTTTTTTCTGGATTTAATCTTCAGTTATTATCTTTAAAGTCGAAAAGTTCCATTATCCGATAAATAATTAAGACTATAGAATTTCTTATTATCTTCGCACTGTTCATTAGATTTTGTTTGATTTTCTTCGTAATTACAACATATCAAATTTATTTTGAGACAATTTCTTTAACAGCATTCCGTGACAGTTATACTAATGAAATGGTCAAGTTTTTGTTGCTGTAATTAATTTTATATTCACACAAAGTCAACTTTGTTTTATAAAAATGCTTGCTTTGTATGTTTCCGGTTTTGTTTACTGGACATTATCTTACTGGGGACATAATATACGCGTTCGTTAAGACGTTTGCATTTTACATGTCAGCATGTTATGCAAACGATGTGCGATTATCATCTTTATCTCATCACCCACACTAAGTGATAGATTAAGTTTAGTATAATGGCGCGAAGGCGACGCTGATGCGGCGGATCTTTGTCTAGTCCGATTATCTATAGTCAAAGTATTAAACAAGTTAATCGTTCCTTGCTTGACTTTTACAAATTAAGTTAAGGCATATAAATACTTCTTTTCTAAAAACACAACATCATTTAAAATAATACTGAAAGTTAATCCAATTCTAAAATGTAATGGAAATTATTGTATTTCCATCTCTTTATGTAAACGTCAAAGGCTTAAAGATCAAGTAACGACTATAAAATTTAAAAAAAAAAGTAAACGTCAAACGTGGAATGTCAATTGTCAAATGTCATTCCATTGTTTCCTCTTATCAGTCCGACAATAGGCTATTTCATTATAAACATAAATATTTATTCCTTACAATCGTAATGCGTCGTGTATATGTATATAAAAATAAATCTGAAGACAATGGAAAACTTATGGCTGTGGAAGATTCGATTGAAACGTTCAAATTGCAAATATCCTTGCATTTCGATATCGGGAAGGAAAACGTAAAATTGTACTCGTCAAATGGTTGTGAGATTGTAGACCTAAGGGTAATAAGAGATGATGAAAAACTGTATCTATCTTTGGATACAAACTCATCTGAATCTTGCGAGACTGATAGTGAACGCATCGTATCCGATTGGATAACACTAAATGTTGGTGGCAGACATTTTACAACATCCAGAGGAACACTACTGGCTAAAGAACCATTATCTATGCTGGCTCGTATGTTCGCTGATAAAAATAGTGTATATTTGATGAATCCAAGTGTCACAGATTCTACTGGCGCTTTTTTAATAGACAGAAGCCCTGATTATTTCGAGCCAATACTTAATTATTTACGACATGGTGATGTTATATTAGACAAACATATTAATCCCACAGGAGTACTGGAAGAAGCAGTATTTTATGGTACTTGAGTTTAATATGTAGTAAGTAGAATATGGAGTCAATTAAGTCTTTTATATCATTAAAATTGCTGGTAATATTCTTTGACGGAAAAAATAACCAAAGCAAGTACAGTCGCGGAAATCCGCAGTGTTCCACTTACAGATAAATTGCCTTGTTCCAAATAACCGAATTAGGCAGCAGTGAGTTGTGCGAACATGTACCCATGTACTGCCAGTCTTTTTTATACAGAAATATTTAGAGCTCTTTTATTGGTTGTTCTGAATTGTTGTCAAAAATATTCAAATGAAATTTGCGTCAGAATTTCAAAACAATGAAAGAACGAAAGTAATTGGCATATGTGTTCTATCAGGCCATGTGCATGTGCCAAATTTCATCTGCAAGCCAGCCATTCCGGAAATACCTTCGAACAAACTATCCATCTAAACTCACATTTATAGTACATATTAGTATGTCTTTACTCTGTTAGGATTGTTTTAAACATATTTCAACAATATGATTATTATCTTTTCAGGTATTGACTCAATGATACCACATTTAAATCAATTGATAGAAGAGTCTACATCTGCCAGTTCTAATAACCATTCTCTAACAAGGAAGGATGTTGTACGCTCGATAATATTAACCCCTACAACTTCCGAGTTAAGGTATCAAGGTGTGAACTTGGCAAGTGCCGATCTAAGCAGGCTGGATTTACGATATATTAATTTTAAGGTTTGTTTATTTTTAAAAATACTTTTATTAAAAACTCATTAAAAAGAAAAATTTCTTTTAAATGTTACAAATGATTAAAGAACATTTTTAAGACCCCAAGTTTAAATTTTGCTAAATAAGAACTTCAATCTAATTTGAACTTTACATTTAAATGTTAACCAACTTAAAAAGGAGGAGGTTCTCAATTGGATTAGGTTTTTTATCTATGTTCATCAATTACTCTGAGATGTATGATCCAATTTACGTGATTCTTTTTTGTCTGGTGCAGAATAGTTGACTAATATTTTCAAAATTAAAATCTCTCCCATAGTATTAAAACTGTCCATTTTCGCTTTATTATTATTTTTAAATTTACTGAATAAGCGCTGTAGATACATGTAACAAATCAGCCTTCAACCACCATTCAGTATGTAATTGAATTGTCTCGCATTTTGATATTTATCAAAATTATAACTAGTTTTTATTAAGTAGGTTTTCTAATTTCTACAACCATATAAAATCAAAACAGCAAGGTACTTGTGCCACGCTGCCCTACGCACTCTGCCAAGCTTGAGCAAGAACCCTTTTTCTTATAATAAATACTGTCCTGGTAGAGATGCAGTAATAAAACAATTCAACAGAGGAAGCTTATAACAATATTGCAAAGGTTCGAGAATTATCTAAATTATTATTCAAACAACAAACCATACAGAGAAAGATGCAGTGAAAAATTTTGTTCACTATGTCTATATATTTTTTAATGTCTTTGAAGCCAACAGACCCTCTAGTGCTTTTAGACTTGATATTGGAACAGTGTAAAGAATAAATACATATAAAACTTCCAGTATGCCTGTCTGTCCGGTTGTAACTTGAGTGGAGCGAATTTATCACACTGTTGTTTGGAGCGAGCTGATCTGTCTCATGCCAATCTAGAGGGAACTCAACTTTTGGGTGTAAAGGCATTATGCGCTAATATGGAAGGTATGTTAATATTTTAGGTTTTAATATAAATTTTTATACCATAAGATGGCAAAAGAGAAAGTGGCTACCTGAATTCACCGAAATGGCGAAGTAAATGTTGCCCATAGACATATTGCAGATGCGTTGTCTAGCTTTAATAGGCAGAGGAGGGGACGCATAGACAAGGGATATTTCTCCTTCCTAAGCATACCCACTTATGTTAAATCGACTTTCCCTTTTCGTCCTTTCATAATAAGAAAACAGTGGTAAGGGAAAGAGACTAAAAAGAAGACGAAACGCAAAATTCCTTCCACCTGTCGCTTGTCTTGTGTTGTGCTGCTTTCTCATATATTTATTAATTTGATTTAATTTTAATCTCAGGTGCAAACTTAAGAGGCTGTAATATGGAAGACCCGGCCGGTTCGAGGGCTGTGTTGGAAGGAGTTAACCTAAAAGGTAAATTGACATAACTTGAAAGTATTAAATAATAAACAAATAGTTGTATTCTTTTAACATACTAGAAGTCTTGTGTTAAACTAAAATATTCCTTGTCAATATATTTTTGTGATATCAATGGTTTTTTTTTTATTTCAGGTGCAAACTTAGAAGGTAGCAACATGGCGGGTGTTAATTTAAGAGTGGCAACACTGAAAAATGCTAACCTTCAGAACTGTGATCTCAGAACCGCTGTGTTAGCGGGTGCTGATTTGGAGGTTATTTTTTTTTCAGTAATTTTATAAACATTTTAAAATAACATAGCAACGGCATTTGTAAGATTGCAGTTTGCAAAGATAGAGTTTCTGAAATAACATTAAATTTTCATTTTATTTATAAAGCAATTCTGGTCATGGCAATAACTAGAGTCTAAAAAAAATATCTCCTCTACCTTCATTAATTATGTCAATTCATTTATTGTTTTGATTTGTAATAACTAGTTCCTTTTTGTTCCAGTGCTGTGATTTATCAGGTAGTGATCTTCATGAAGCAAATCTCCGCGGGGCAAATCTAAAAGATGCTGCCTTCGAGTTAATGTTGACGCCTTTGCATATGTCGCAAACTATACGCTAATATGTATTTAAGAACATAAAAATTGGTTATACACTTATTGTATTTAATATTTATTTGAATAAAGTTTTATTTGCCCTGTTTTTTTGATTTTTAAATACGACAATTATGTTCATGTGAAGAAGTCGGTCAAAACTTCACCCCAAATACATAAAAATCCTAGATTGTATTCCGTTATTCCTTCTGCACTTAGTTCCAAGTCCATTACAGTCAAGACTTGACCATACGAAATGATTCAAGTTTATTTTGTGTATCCCTTATCAGACAATAATTAAGAATGTATTATTTTTGCATTCAAGTTAAATTAGTTTTTTAAATAACACTTAAATAAAACGCATCTTTTTAATTTGTTATGTTGGTACTCCTGCAATCTGACTGAAGCCGCGAAGTTGGTTGCAATTGTTTTTTATTCGCGTTCTATTTTTGTGTGTGACGGTTCTATCCGGCAAAAGGATTTAATTTTCCATATAATTTTGATGATTTTCCTTTAAATATCGCCGGATATACACCAACATCCTCCCGATTGCGAAAAACATTAAGATGCAGAACGGAGAAGAGACAGCGGCGCCGGCCGAAAACAGTAAGTTTCTTATTTGTTGTCAATATTCCAATAACTTGTATACAGTTTTCCTTTGTATTCAGGTGAAAATATTCATTGTAAGGGGCTTTATTATTGATTTAATTACTTATTGAAACACTCTAGGAGCATTTAGACAACTTTTTTTTCATGTACCCTCTATTGGAAAAGACATTTCGGATAGCGAATATTTCGCAAGTCGTACACAAATAAATGCATTTAGGAAGTATAGCCCGGTGGTAATTTCACTTGCGTTTAGTGTTTCGTGCGTCGGTTCAGTTGTATTTGGGTGGTTTCTTCGCTTATAATTATTGATAATGTGGGCATCTTAATTGGAGTGTGAAACATGACTCACATTCCACAGTTCTACCCACTATTATAAAAATGCAATTGATTTATTAGGCTGAATTACGTCGGTGCCGTTCTCTTTTCTACATTCAAACAATTACAAAAAATATATATAATGATGATCAACTAGTATGCGGACATGGTGTTAAAAAAATATTTGTTTTTTAAATGTGACATCAGACTAGTATGGATGGATTATGATGATGAGTATAGTAAAGTTAATAAATAGAAAACAGCTGCTTAGTGGAGGTTTATCATAATAAAAGTAAAATTAGTGATGTCTCCTTTCCCGATTTTGATTCCTTACTGATGACATCACTTGTGAGGCAGGCAGTCTACAGACGGCTTCTGAATGGTCAACTCAATAGTTAATATTGTATGAATTGTAAGAATATGGTGTACTATGAGAATGTAATATTTAAATAAATCTACCCTAAACTTTCAGACACAATTTTATTAATGTGTTAATTTTACTAAAGTAAATATAAAAATATCTTACATAAAATGGTACATAACCAGAGTGGCCAGGGTCACTGATCGTCCAAGCTATTTTTTAAAGTTTGGGATTTTTCACAAGATGCTATTATTATTAATCTATCTATATTAATATAGTAAAGTGTAAACCCACACTTCTTAGTTATGTAGGATGTCAGCAATCACAGTATATTTTTGAATAATCATTTTTTAATAAAAAGCCTACACATAAGACACACTTTATATTTTCATGCTATTAAACTAAGAGGTAAATTGGAAAAAACCATCATGCGGGAAAGGGACAAAAACTACAAACCAACAGCAGCTAAGAAATAAGATTGCCATGGTAATGGTAATTGTTATCCAATGTCAATGGCCTTTGATGACATTTGTGCATTTGAATTTTGACATTTGCAGACCTAGTAAGAGATGGATGGATTGCGTGAAAGGTGACATGATAAAGAAGGGAGTGATGACTGAGATGACGTATGATAGAGTTATGTGGACAAAAACCTGTTGCGCCAACCCTACGGGAGTAGTATAAGGAAGATGATTTGCAATTGAAAGTTTTACAAGTGTAAACAATAAAATAAAGTTCTTATAATTTCATGCAGATGAAGACTTGCAAACAGCTATATGTGTAATAAAGATTGAAATTAAATTTATTACATACTAGCTTTCGCCCGCGACTCCGTCCGCGTGAGATTAAAAAAAACAAAAGTGAGTAGCCTATGTGTTCTTCCAGACTATCCTCTACATATATACCAAATTTCATTGAAATCGGTTCAGCCGTTTAGCCTACAAACTCTAACAAACATCCATCCATCCATCTATCTATCCATCTAACCTTTCGCATTTATAATATTAGTAAGATTAGTAAGATTAGTAAGATTAGTAAAATTAGTAAGATTAGTAAAATTAGTAAGATTCACATTTATATTTGTTATTCAAGACATTTTGAAATACATATGGAATGATAATCATATCGTTATGAGAGCACAAATGATCTTTCAAAGAGCCATATGTAGCTTACAGACGCTTATAGCTTGCTAGCCACATTTTGACCACCTCTGGTATTTAATATACATCAACAATTAACTCCAATCTATTTCAACATGGTTCATGTTTACAATTATTGATATATAAATCTACATTATATAACTCGTAAATAATATATATTTACTATCACTAGTGAACAAGTAAAACAGAAATTTTATTATCTTGTTGATTGTAGAAAATAGAAATTAGTAATTATTTACTTTAGCCCAGTCTTGTTATGCTGATAATGGTGCAGTGGTATTGTAGAATCTGACATTATGTGACATGACTAATTCTAATCGGATTTAAAATAGTTTTCTTGGATTACCCTTGATTAATTATTATTTAGTCAACTTTGTTTAAGCTGATTAATGCTTGGTTTAAGAAATATCAAATTTTTTCTAATATTATTGTGAAATTTTAAATAGATAGATGTTTATTAGCAGGTAACAAAACAACTGAATGGACCGTGATGAAATTTGTAATCAAGTTTTTAGTTCCACGCGGACACAGTCGAGTTTTCTATGTTGCTTTTAATTTTTTTTTAATAACAATAGGCCGCGACCGCTACCCATAGACATTCGCAATAGCGGATTCGTTGCCTACCCTAAATCGACGTAGCTGACGCACATAAAGAGGATTTTTCTCTTTCCTATGAGTCTTCTCCAGCGTCAAATCCACGTTCCCTTCCCATCCTTTAAGAAAGAGGGTAGGAAGGAAAATGGACTAAAGGTGGGCCTCCGGCACCACATTCATCAGACGAAACGCGGAATTGATCCCACTCTCGCCTGTCTTCTCTGTGGTCGTGGTATTGCGGAGGGCGAGCCGATCCATTCGTGCTAAGATGTTATATCGGGCTCTACCACTGTTGAATAAATTACATACAATGTAAATATTCTAATACAATGTTAGTTGAGTCTCTACTATTGTACAATATTGCCATCTCTCTTATTCTCGTTGTAAACTGTTTGTTCTCATACAGGTATCATGTCTTGTCTCATTTTATTGTGGTTCTATGCCAACATGTAATCACCTGTGCATATATGCACAAGTGTTGAATTATTGTACGCGGCCTTGATACTAACATTTCACGTTTTTTTATTCTCAATTTAATGAGACAATGCTCCTCTTTGTAATTTTTAAATTTTCTCAAATATTATGTCATCAATAGTTTTCCATTTTTGCTTGGTTTTGCAGTACTGCAGTAAATTGTATTCGACGTAGGTGGTTAAAATAGACTTTTTATTTTATTTCTATACGTAAAGGAACATGAAAGATTCATCCATATTAAGTGACAAATTAACAAGCTAGCTGAAATTAGAGAATTATTATCTACCTACCCTAGTGTGAAATATAAAAATAAAACACAATTTAATTACAATTTTGTATGCAGTGAATGGTATGCGATAAATGCAATTGTTACGAGTAATAAATCGAATATAACACGTTACTAACTCACACTTAAACATCGATAATTTTTCCAAGCAACTACAGTTTATATGGCATAGAAAATATAGTTGCAATTAGCGATACGGGGATGTCTTGTAAGAATTACTTCCTACGGACATAACGAATATTTCTTAATCTATATATATAAAAGAAAGTCGTGTTAGTTACACCATTTATAACTCAAGAACGGCTTTACCGATATGGCTGATAATTGGTGAGGAGGTAGTTTAGAGGCAGTAGACGGACATAGGACACTATTTATTCCGTTCGACAATGATGGATGGATGGATGTTTGTTAAATTTTGTAGCTTAAACGGGTAAACGGATTCCGATGTAAATTTGGTATAGACGTGGAGGATAGTCTGGAAGAACACATAGTCTTTTTTGTTTTTTTTTTAATTCCACGCGGACGGAGTCGCGAGCGAAAGCTAGTAACCTATATAGTAGACCTACGTAAATATCTAACATACGGTCACAACATATTTGTTCTTATCGATGTTTTGAACTGCAATGTTAAAATGTCACGGCTTTAAGGTGCGTTTTCACTGATAACCGGTTATCGTCTCGAGATGCGTATGCGTTGAAGGTTTTTTTGCATTGTAAACTCACCTTTAGAGATGTGGTTTATAATGGTCGATGAATAGATTATCGTAATGACTTCATCTGTATGATTTTAATTGTCTACATTGGAATAATCTATGCTAATTAATTTGTCACTATCCTTCTAGTTTATCAATCTACGGATTGCAATAGAAATAAAAAAAAAAATATTGTTTAGAAAGCGTTCGATACATTTTTGTACACCGCTGCATATTACGCTACTAACTGTCCCATACGGCTATATCCATATGATACTATTATACTAATATTATAAATGCGAAAGTTTAGATGGATGGGTGGATGTTTGTTAGAGTTTGTAGCCTAAACGGCTGAACGGATCTCGATGAAATTTGGCATAGATGTAGAGAATAGTCTGGAAGAACACATAGGCTTAAGTAGCCTTTTGTTTTTTTTAATACCACGAGGACAGACTCGCGGGCGAAAGCAAGTGAAATTATAAAAACATTGATTATATTTGTAAAATTTCAATTGCAAATGTCAACATTCAAATGCACAAAAGATAACGAAAGCCTTTGACATTAGATAACAATTAATGTTACCATGGCAAACTTGCATCTCTGCAATCACAGCCAATAGCAATTGGCTTGTAGTTTTTGTTTCTTTCACGCCTGACGCATGTTGGTAAGTGTATGGCTTTTATAAAAAAAAGGATTCTTCCAAAACATGCTATGATTACAGACATCGTACATAAATTAAAAAAAAACATTTTATTATATTATTATGGTATAGGTGCGTTTTTTTTATGCAATAAAATATCCTGTCTTCCAGTCCCGGCAGTAGTTCCTGAGGAAGTGACGAAGCAATCTTTCCGTATCAAAGTGTGGCGTCACTTGGAGAACAATGCGCTGGCGATGTTTCCCCGCCCCGTCTACAATCGGATCCCTAACTTCAAGGGAGCACCTGAAGCAGCTGCGAGGTTGGCAGAACTGGAGGTTTTCAAGAATGCCAACACTGTGAAAGTTAATCCGGACAAACCACAGGAACCCGTCAGGTAACTGCTGGAGTAATTAAATGGTCATTAAGGGAGTACCTTTCAAAGATTAACTAAAGATATCTGCACTAAGCGACTCCCTTAGTGATCAATTAAGGGCTTTGAGTTTTTTTTAAATAAAGTTAAGTTTCATCTCTGATTTCATAGAACATTTTGGTCACTTAAGCAGTGTTTTTTATAACTACTACTAAGTGATCAAATGAAGTGTAGTACTTAAGTGTTAATTTTTGTGAAGAATTAGAACAAACTTCGTTGCTATGTTGCAAACAAACTTTGTACTAACAAAGCGTTGCTAAAATTACGACCATACAATACCGTATACCGTGTTATATCTAGGCGTGTTAGGTGAAGCATAATGTTTTTTCTTTAGCTTAATCCAACCGACGTAAAGCGTTCACTGCTTTCTATGTGTCATTGCCTTAAATACTACGAAATTCAACATTAAAACACATAAAAGAGAAGCACGAAACGAATAACTAGGCCAGGGGTGGCGAACCTTTTTTAACGATGTGTTTTTATAACGAAATGCGGTAGACGTGCCATCAAATGATGTTGATTTTGTGATTATTGGGTACATTCCGTAGCGTAGAGATCATAATAGTAAATGCCTACTTTGTAAATTATTTTGTAGTGAGTTTAGTGATGAATGACGTCACCAAGATATTGTGCGATTGGTTCGTCACCTCTGAACTAGACTCATAATTACGACGTAAACTTTTTGTACATAGGATCGTATTTGTGATGTAATAGGACAGTTCTCATTTTATTCTGAATATTATTGTAAAAAACAACTATAACTCATGTGTGATTGCTTATCTAGATATAACCTTAATAAGCAACTGCACGTGTTTTAATTAATTCTATCTTATTAAATACATTTCTAATTGTACCCGCAACAAAATTTGAAGCGCCAATAGCCTAATGGTTAAGGGTACGGATTTGCTATCATGTGGTGGGTGCAAACAATTTTCTAGTACAACCCTAGAGCTTAGTTGGAATAGTACATGAGATATTAATTATCTAAATCGGCTGATATTTACAAATAAACAAATATTTACCAATCTAACTGCTGCATTCGGATGTTAAGTGATCACCACGGGAGTGCCTTAGTGTAGATTTAGTATGAAGAACCTATACTAAGGGACTTCATAGTTTTCATCGAAGGATTGCGGCAGTATAAAAAAAAATCAGACTCTCAAATAAAATGAAATCTTATTTATTTGGGAAGTTCCGTAGTTTATTATTAATTACAATTAAATCTTACTTCTTTAGTTCTATAATAGCATAGGTTTATTTTAGTTGGTACTGTCTAGTCCCTGAGGATTGTGACACAATAAATTAATTCAAACAATCGAATAAAAACCTTCAGTAGCCGTAAATAGCGTTGTATTTTCCTCACTAGGTTGCAAAGTAAAGGCCGCAGCCCTAATTTGGACACTTCGTTTTGCCCACTGATTTGATAAGTAGCTAAAGTTGCAAACAGTCACAACTATGTTTGATACTTGTGTTTATTTAATTAAGTGAAATTAATATTTGAAACTTTTTCCGATTAGTAGGAAGAACAGACATAAATTCAAACGTTAAACATGAAATAATTTGATATTTTTATATTTGGTATATGCAAAACAGCGGGCGACAGCTAGTACACAGCCCTTTATCCTCAGGGTAATTTGTCTGGAGCAGCAGAAGACACTATATGTGCCAGTGCCACGGCTGCAAACAGGCTTCCTTAACAAGATCGTACTGCCGGAAGATGAATCTGGTCCCGCGGCATACCGCAAGGCCGTCTCACGCAACGGAATGGACGTATATGGACAGCCCATAGGTAAGATAGCGCAAGTATCAAAACTATTTAGACTATGTAAAATTGCACAAGTATCAAGATTTTTCAGACATTTGAGTTTGTAAAAGTATCAACACTTTCGGACTAACTCAATAGTATGCTTGCACAAATATTAAGATTATTCAGACGAAATAGTAAGCTTGGAAAAGCATCAAAATGATTCAGACTTCATAACACAACACAAATAGTTTTACGTCACCAGCTGTTTGTAATATGGGACAGTTATAGTACGGCTGTTGTATCATAGAAGATTTAAATTTTTACGTTTAATATGTCGTCTCTGTTTCTTCAAAGAGAATAAGAGGGATAGTAATATATTTTTGTCAAGATACACGTGTATTGGTTTAGGTATTGAAGACACGGTGACTTTGGACTTGGTGGTAATGGGCTCTGTGGCTGTCTCCAAGGAGGGTTACCGCATTGGTAAAGGAAGAGGTAACTAACTTTTTATCTGTTTGTATTTATGAGTAGTTTTTGAGTTATTTCAAGACAGAAAAAATCAAAAATCCAAATATTTCCTCTTTATAATATTAGTATAGAGTTTTTTATTTAAAAACCGCTTAATTAGGTTTTAATTTGTTTATTTATTATGTACCACCAGGTTATGGAGATTTGGAGTTTGGTCTCATGATGCACATGAAAGCCATCAAGCCAAACACATTGGTGGCGACCACTGTTCACGATTGTCAGGTGACATTTTGCTTATTTAAACCTAATTTGCTCATTTTATAAAAATAATCTGTTTCGTAAAAATATCCAAGATTATTTGTGTGATATTAAATTGACTGAGATTTCAAAAACCAATTAAATATAAGATTTTTCTTGTTATAGGTATTCGACACACTGCCAGCGCAGTTGTTCGGCCCCCACGATGTGCCCGTCGACCTTATTGTCACGCCAACACAGGTAACCTAAACATTTTATTCAATAAAACTATAGAGTTTGAAGTCGGTAATCTTTGAAACTAAGTGTTAAATATCAAATATTATTTTTGTATTTCCAAATCCAATTACTAAGGAAGGTTATAGGCTATTCAATAATACACTTTTACCTAAAAACCCAAAGATAATGAAAACATAACGTGACAATGTAATAAAGGTAATCGCTCATTCATCCAAATTAGCAACACATGATGAAACGATTTGGGATAATTTAATTTCATTTACCAGCGTGTCGTATACTAGTTGTGAACCCGGGTACGTCTTGTATCATCATTAACAGCTCACTATACGTCCCCACTGAGAGGATCACAGCTACCCTAAGTTAGGATGACAAGATTACATGTCAAGTGCTTAAACCCCTTGTATCGATTGTGAGATATTGTGCAGGTGATAGAAACGCAGCGCATGAGCCAGCGGCCGGCGGGCATACTGTGGCATCTCGTGTCCAACAGACGACTGCAGATTATGCCCATATTAGGACAACTCAGAGAAATTGAGATGCTGTAAGTTATTTTGCATACTAAATAGATGACTATGTTTGTTAACCAGAAAGTGTTAAGAATGAATGTGGATGGCTAC
>LD688956.1:1976232-1987209 GCA_003118335.3 Papilio memnon
ATGTGTATTGCAATGCTGACTGGATTCGGTCCTCGCTCAGCTCACGTTGGCTACTTACTTTTATTTTTTTAATGAATGATGAAAGCTAGTACTTCCATAATTACTTTAGATAAAACCTTACAGTCATCAATAATCACGCTAATTTTACGTCAAAAACATCACTTTAGTTCGCGTTAAATTTCGTTTGAAAGTTATTTTATGTTATAAACCAGTCTGTCCGTTTGATCGGTCTACGTGTACGTTTGAAGTCCGCCGACTGGCCACTTGATTGTATAATTAATAGCGGCTAGTAATTGCTGTTTTACAATAGTTTGTTTATTTTATTAGCGCGAACGACCACCATTTGCCTCAATAAAATAATGAATCGACGGGACTGTGAATACATCTTTTTTATAATGAATCCGGTTGTAAAAATGATTGTCAATTGTCATAAATGTAGGCGTCTATATAAATGAATGAAATTAGATGTTGTCGAAATCAAAGGAAATAATAAATATCAACAAATATATCGAAACAATTTACTTAACTTTAAAAGGCAGTAACACACATACTTATTAGAACAGACATGGTTGTCATCATCATCATCTTCCTTATCCTACTCCCGTAGTGACGTAACAGATTTTTGTCCTCCACATAACTATCATACGTCATCTCAGTCATCACTCCCTTTTTGATCATGTCACCTTTCACGCAATCCATCCATCTCTTTCTAGGTTGTATCATCAATTTAAACACTAAAACCTTACAAAGTAAATCTACACACAGTAATCAACTTTGTCAGTCAGCGCCATGTGAAATATATTTTCTAATATTAAAACAACAATTATATAAGCGGGAATAATTCAATCTCATACTCGTATCGTCACTAAGGGGAGTCCTAAGTGATCATCATCATCACCAGCTCACTATACGTCCCCACCGAGGGGCTTGGAGCCTACCCTAAAGTTAGGGTGACTAGGCCATAGTCAACCACGCTGGCCAAGTGCGGGTTGGTTGACTTCACACATACGAGTATCTTTGAATTTCTCCGCGCATATGTCCAGGTTGCATCACGATGTTTTCCTTCACCGCAAGAACGTCGGGTAAATTATGTACATATGAAAATTCGAAAAATGCTTATACCACTGAGCCACCGACGTATATTAAAAAACTTTCCACCAATTACAGAAGAAATCTTACACAGGCTGTACGCATTCCATGGACCTTTAATGAATGCGTTGAATGAAGTCGTTCTGTGTTTCCTAAGTGATAATTAGTTATTATTAAACTCCGACTGTGACAGGATGACAATAGAGGAAAAAAAACCTTCATAACTATGAATGAAACTTCATTTAGCGCAGATTTTTTTGAATGACGAATTAAAAAAAAACACAAGCAAGTAGCCTATGTATTCTTCCAGACTATCATCTACATCTCTGTCAAATTTCATTCAGATTCGTTCAGTAGTTTAGGCTACAAACTATAATATCCATCCATCTAAACTTTCGCATTTATGATAGTGAGATATATGTATGGTAAATTGGTGTCCAATAGATAGTATTGGTTCCGTTTCCAATCTCACACGGTATAGCACAATCTTATCATTAATTAAGGCATAGATAAAGTAATCAGAAGATTCTATAAAAAAGATAAAATAGTAAAGCTTTCAAAGTTTATTTAATTTAAAACTTTTATCTTAGGCAAGCCACAATCATATCTCTAAACGCTTACAATTTACGCCTACATTTTATTGGTACGTTATCAACTAGATTTAAAACTTTAAAAACTGTTAAATATCCATCCATAAATATGCCATCGAATTTCCGATGTCTACGTAGTTTTTAAACTAGCTTAACAAGTGTAGGTTTTGGGATAAAAACTCCATGTCCTATTAAAAGATTCGATTTTCTTTTCACGTAATAAATCTAAAATATGTTATAGTAGAATGTTATATTAATTTAAAATTAAACTAACATTTCATTCGAATTGAAAGCTTATGTCTCTGTAATATGATACAATTTGCATTGATAATGCATTTTAATTCAGCGAAGTAGGGATATCACAAAGGCCAATATACAAATTGCGAACAGATGGCGTCTTTACGCTTCTAAATTATATAGCCGAGGCAACCTTTTATCTTCATTCATGAAATAAAACTCGGTTCGCGGAAGAAAGAAATATATACTCAAGAAATATATCTTGTGATAAAATAAATTCGTAAAGCAATAATTAAAGAAGCGTTTAAAATTATGACCTTGTTAAAATAACGCAAAAATCATTCTATCAAGAACATACAAAACAGATTAAATAGAGAGTCTTAGATTACTTACTGTTAATTAAGTAAGTCAACAGTAGTTACTAAAATTAACTTTAAAAGTGAATATTATATGCCGTTTTCACAACACTAAAGTCCGTTGAATAATCTGCGATCGTTACCCTTATCGTAAAATATATTTCAACACATTGTCTAACATATTCAAAGTGAACCGTTTTACCTCCCAGCCCCACGACATGCACAAGAAAATCATCAATATAGTCAAATATAAGGATAAAACGAGGCTTCTCGGTTGCCTCGCGCCCGCATTTCCCTCGGGAAAATGGGATAGCTGTTATGAAAATTTGACGCCCACCAATATGCGATGATACGCCCGGGCTATGTTTAGGGTTGTTCATGAACTATATCGATAACAAAATAACATAACTATTTTTTTATTTAAAACAGACTACAAGGAACAACATTATAAGAATCTTGTTTTGAATGCGTATGGTACAATTAAAAAAAAACAACTACAAATTGTTTTTTAGTTATTTGTGTCCGAGCCTGGGGGGGGGGAAACAACTATCTACCCTCCCCTAGCAATCGTCCACGTTGTCTATACTAATATTATAAAGAGGAAAGAATTGTATTTTTGTATGTATTGAAATAACTTAAAAACTACTGGGCCGATTTTAAAATTTCTTTCACCGTTAGAAAGGTAATTTATCTGTGAGTGATATAGGCTACATTTTTTTATTTTCACGGGCAAAGTCGCAAGCAACAGCTAGTTAATAATAATATTGTGTACATTTGTTTCGAAAAAACCGTTACATAAACACAAATAAAAAAAGACTACAGGATATTATCGCAATATCTCGCGTCTAAATGTGCTAAAAGAACCGCGTTAGGAAAACAATCCAGTATTAAAATCTATTATGAAATTTGCAAATTAAATCAAACTGCCGGCGAGTAAAAATTATCACCATTCCTAAGTTATAGGGTGTCATTTAGACAAGAAGCTATTGATTCCGCATCAAAAGGATGTAGTTTTACCGATTTAATTAAAACAAAAATAATTTTATCGCATTTAAATGTTGCAGACAAGACATCATTAATAAATAAATTCAAATTGTAACATAAAAGTTTATGGGTTTGGTACGCATATTCGCGGGAGACCATCAAGATTCTCACAATCTCACAATCAATCATTTTTATTCCTTTCAACGTTATTTTTAACACTATTACTGTCGTTAATAATTTGTAGATATCAGTAATAGGCCAAATACTTTACAGTTCCTCTTGTCCTTACAGAGATTTGGCACAGTATGCACTACTCCTTCATACATCTATACCAGCCGCATCTGAATTCACTTCCTTACGCATATCCTCTTTCACACAATCTATCCATACTTTCTTCGGTCTTCTACCTCTGTAGCTATCAATCTTTTTCTTATATAACTTTAAACTGTCGTGGTTTTTACAAATACACACTACAAACACACATATACACGACACTACAAAATATTGCTTATATTAAAATTTAGAAGGTGTTTTTAAGACAAAAGGCAATCAAATGCAAATCGGGATGAGGTAATAATATTAATTTAAATAAAATAATAATAATTTTGAACTATTTACATTTTCTAGGCAATATTTATGATACTATATATTAAAAGATAAAAAGCCTTAAAAAGACAGAAGCATTCATGACCATTATAAAGAGGAATGGTCATATAGTATACTTTTTTTGATGTTTTCTGGTTAATATCCTGTATAATAAAATTTTATTAAATTTTATCATTAGTACTTAATTGGTATTAGCAATTATATGCAGGAGAAATGAGTATTTTTTGTCGTTTGTTTTTTACATTTCTTACATCCTTGTCAGGAGTTCTTAGTGCAGATTACGAACGTATATCGAACAAAGTTTGTACATGTGGCTGCAATGCGAATGTTAATGGATGGTTGGGGTACCACGAATGAATAAGATACGAAATGAGTATATTAAAAAAATAGAGTAGCCCCAGTGGTAGAGAAATTAAGAAATAAAAGGTTAGCATGATATGTGCATATTATGAGGAGGGAACCGTATGTATAAGAACGTTACTTGTGACTTGTGAGTGGAGTTAACGGGAGATATAGACCTAGAAAGAGATAAATGGATTGCGTGGAAGGTGAAATGATCAAGAAGGGAGTGATGACTAAGATGACGGATGATAGAGTTATGTGGAGGACAAAAACTTGTTTCACCAACCCTACGGGAGTAGGATAAGGGGGAAGATGATGTTAAATATAGTTGGCCTGTAACTTCCGGCCGAATATTGCAACGACATTTAAATATTTAAGTGTCTCAAATGATAAGGCTATGCTTCAAACTACATTAAAATGTTGAAGTTTGACTGTAGGCGGCGCTTACAAAGCTATATGTTTGCAATTCGTTTCAATATTCGGCCGTTAGAATCACACCTAAACATACTTTGTTCACACTCCACGACATTTTTTACTGGCATGCTTTTGCATAATTTAGTACCAAATTATAATGCCATTGATTTTAAATAAGCGATAATTATAAATATGTTAAATTCCATGTATCTTGTTTTGTATTCTGGTTTTTATGTTATACCGACATAGTCGAAAATGGCATGAAAGAAAAAACAGCTGACAGCTGCAGTACGAAAAGGATCATTGACACTTTTTTGATAATGTCAGGAGGCTAGTGAGCTATCATAATGTACTTTAGATTGTGCCCATTATATCTTACAAATATTATAAATGCGAAAATTTATTAATGTTTGTACTACTGAACGGATCTCGATGAAATTTGGTAGACGTAGAGGATAGTCTGGAAAACACATAGGCTACTTTCGTTTTTTTTTTCATTCCACGCGGACGGAGTCGCAGGCGAAAGCTAGTACTTTATAAGTATAAGTTACCTTTAGTATTTGACACGATTGTATTGCTTGTACAGTCATTCAGCATAGCGTAAATAGCGATATATTTTATCGGCAATCCATAACTTGAGAGGTTATAAAAGCTGCCATATTTCAAATGTGTAAATATACGAGAAAGCATTTCCTTCGGGAGACACGGTTCGATGTTCATAAAATATTATATTGCTGTTTATATTTTTCGCTTTTAGAGGTTAGAAGATTGTGAATATGTTAAGTGGTTTTGCATATAAAAGAGTCGTGAGAAAATTGCTCCTTTGACGAGACGAAGTTTTTCTTGTTTGTTTTTAAATCACGATCTGAAATTTCGATCTCCCTAGAATAACTGTTATCTTGTGAGAAATAAAATTAAGTGTTTGATTAAATTGGTAATTTTATCAGGCCATTTTGCGTGTATTTTTAATAAGCAAACGCTTGACCTGCCAGTGATGAATCAAAAATAATAAATGAAAATATTACATATCTCACTGGTTGGAAATAATTTAAACTTTATGTAGAAAAACAAAATCCAATATGGCGAACGGCTGCCCCTAGCGTAAAAAATGCGCGTATATCCTAATACTTACATTTCAATATTATTTATGTATAATTTTCTCAAGAAAAGTTTCAAAATGACAAACTAAAGTACATCCTCACCATCTCGATGGCTGGCATTCTATAACAGTGCGGTTTTCGCGAAACTTACTGCGTCGCATAGCCGCGTTGTGGAACGGTCTGTCCTCGGCGGTATTTCCAAACCAATACGACTTAGGGTCCTTCAAGAAGCGAGCCTACAATTTCTTCAAAGGTCGCCAACACATCTATAGTTCTTCTGCTATTGCGGATTCAAGGGCGTTGTTGATCACCTCGGTGTTCTCAACGCTCGTTTGCCTCCCTTTCATATATAAAAAAAATTATGTAATGCATTATTACTATTTCTATATAGTTTATGATGGTATTTTTATTTTGTGTGCGTGCGGATAATATTCGTCAACCATGTATCTCACGGCTATCATTAAGTTAATTGTTTGGACAATTTTTAGCGTAGTTTAATGTGTGGGTGTGTTTCCATTGTTGAAACACTTGTATAAAATGTATTGCGTCACTCTCATTTTCTTTGAAGTAAATAGAATGATACGTACATAACTGTCTCATCATTTATTTGATGGGATTATTTTCTCACGGCCTTATTTTATTCATGTTTATTTCTATTGTATAACTTAGATATTAAGATTAAATCTAAGATATTGATCATTAAAATAAAAGGTTTCAAAACGAGAAGATTCTTTTATAATTAAAAACGATTAATTTGTTTTATTGTAAAATAATGCACATAATATCTTTTCAATTATACTTCAAACATGACTCAATAGCAACATAACATCTTAATTAGTCCATTATTAAACTGGAAAAAGTAGTGATGTGCTCGGCAATAAATACTCATTATCGATAGATTTAAGTAGTCGATAATTTTATTCGTCTCCGCGCTGAAATCGAAGCACTAAAACATGAATTGTGTGGAAAATATACAAATTATACTTAATTAGGTTTCCAAAAAGAGACTATTAAATTTGCATAAAAACATCTATGTATGTGCGTGTTTATTGAGCTTTTAATAAGGAACAATTAAAATTTATTGTGTCATAAAAATTAACATTTTTGAATAAATCGACATTATTTTGAGATACAAATTCGAAACTACTTCAAAAGTTGCAGAGAAAATTGTAATTTAGTAATATCTATTAGTTAATTTTTATAAATATTTTAAACTAAGTGATGTTTTTTAAAATTCAAAATTAGTTTTATTGTTTGGTGTTGTCTATCGATACCCATGACTATCAGAACAATCAACTTGTTACATAAAATAAAAAACAATTAAATGTGTGTTATGTATATCTATACATATAATAAAATTGCAGTGTCTGTTTGTAATATCAAAAGAAAAATTCCAGATTTCGGGAAGATGTTGTATTTGCTTTGCTGATAACGAAAATCGCATTAAAATTTTTTGTCTGTCTGTCCGCGAGCCGCGTTTGTTCCGGGTAATCTCCGAAACGGCTGGGCCGATTTCGACCGGACTTTCATTGAAGGGTAGCTGACATAAACGGGCATATTTAGGCTACATTTTTTTTAAATTCCGCGCTGTCAAAATGGCGACCCGACCGCTATCTCTGGAACGGGTGGATCGATTTGGATGGGACTTTGACTTTGACTTTAAATCCAAGGTTGTGAAATTCAAAATTAGCTAGTTAACTGAATCTTAGTTATAAAGATTATGATCGCAGATAATCAAAAATACATATAAAGTTGTCTTAATTAATAATGAAATATTTTTTGTCAATAATGGTAAGGAATAAAATGTAAAATTAAGCTATAAAGATGGCCTTATTATATTACAGTACACCCATTATCAAACTGGGAAGTAATTTAGAGGTAAGCTTAATAATAAATGGTCGTTATGGACTGTTAACATGATCGATAATTTATTCATTGCCGAAACCCCTAAAATTAAAGTACTAATTATAAACTAATTTGAAACGTTAGTTTTTTTACTTAATGTAGCTCGCACAAAGTCTAATGTAGACCATTTATGTGAAGTTATTTTAAAATTATTCCAGTTCAACTACTTAACTTCTAAATATGGAGACTAATACTAATAAAAATATATAATTGGTTTCACTAATAGGTATACTAGGATAATTAGTCGAGTGCAGTTGAAGCGGGGTGAAGTTACTATATTTTATAATAAAAAAATAAGTAAAGATCAATCATTTATCGATATGATAGTCACAATGTTATACTCGTACAACACTATTTGTGGCCCAGTCCTCAGACACAGGCATAACGTCATATCCCAACCATGGTTGGCGCAAATGTTGGTCAAGTCTTCCTTCAATAATTATTGTGCCAATGTTGAAACTAACATAAAAACTGACTTTTATATTTATATGTTTTGACATTTAAAAACAATTTATTAGTGAAGGGATGGTTACTACTTACATAAGGAGAAAGGAGAGCTTTCTCATTATAAAAGTTCAAATAGACTTTTATTAAACACTTTAGGATCAAGCAGACTTTCTTATTAATATTCTGATTATGCATATGAGGGTCTTAATCCAGTATAATTGTACAATTTCTAGGTTAAGTGCCTCTTTCGGCAATAAACTTTTTACGACCGATACTTTGGATTATCTAGAACGATTTCAATAATTCCAACCATAGATAGAAATTATGTTCGATTTTATTAAGTTTTTTTTGACTAGACGCGTAAAAAAATCAAATTGGCAATTTAATGTTAATTTATGTATAGATTTAGGCGCTACTGTGGGTAATAATTTTTATTCAATGGATTAGATTAATATTATCTGACAGTAATCATATTTCGAATGATTCAAATAATGTTAAACTTAATTTTTATTTAATTTAAAATGTCCTATGGTATATCGCTTATATAAACTAATATTATAAAGAGGAAAGATTTATATTTTTATGTATTGAAATAACTCAAAAACTACTGGGCCGATTTGAAAAATTCTTTCACCGTTAGAAAGGTTATTTATCCGTGAATAACATAGGCTATATTTCACGCAGGCGAAGTCGCGAGCAACAGCTAGTCGCTTATATAAACGACTTAGCATGCGCATTCTTCCATAAGGAATATTTTACAGAAGTCCATAGTCCGCACCCCGTAATACTCACTCCTTACTCCATAGTATTTACAAAAGATATGGGTTCTTTTCCTTCGAAGAGAAACTGCAACTAATCGACTATACTACATAAACAAAACTCAACAAACATTCTCCAATAACGCAACATAGTAGAGGGAAAGGAAAAATTACCGGACACAGTTCTCATACATTTTGCATTCAAACAACCAACGGACAAAAGACCAGTGGTTTCAAAACGGGGTTACGCTGTCTCATGGAAAATTCAACTGAAGGCGGAATGCAGTGGCCCATTGCTACCAACATTGCAATTGGGAACAAAGGTAGAACATTTACAAAATGGCCGCGTAACGCCAGGGTTAGCACAATAATACACATGTATACTCGTGTGATGTAAAGAGATAGGTAATCAGTTTTTGCATCCAGTTAATTTATCCTTAGTCTTTATAAGGTAGTATAAAATCCTTTACGCCGTACTCCGCCAATGCGCCAAAAATAATATCCACCAATCCACATCTAATTCGAGTAAAAAAAGAAAATAAACTGTATATCAAAAAATCTAAACAGATCTAATGAGACACATTATTGATATACAATTTTTAAGATTCTTATGAGACTTGAAGATGAGATGGTCTTGATGCCGTTTGACCTTTGCAGGAATCGATACATAATTACTTTTCTTCCATAATAGCTTTTACTCTTTATATATTTAACAAATTACTCCTCTCTTCCGTATATCCTCATTCACAAAAACTTTTACATTCACGTCACAATAAACTATGTATTGATAATTATTTCGAAGTGACAACCCTGAGGCTAGGGTTTGAGCGTTCTGTAACGCATGTAGGACACGGGATCGTACATTCGATTGCATGCCCGGTGCCTTTTGTTTTTTTTTTAGTTCGCTATCGCTTCTTGCATTTTATGTTCGATAAAGTTTAGACTTAAATTACTTACAATTTATGTTTTTCTTTTAACTACCGTGTTTTGATTTGTTTGGAACGGACGAATTGTTTTAAATAAGTTTATTTATTGAAATCGCTCTTTTTAAAAGCATATACAGATTTCAGCTGGCGAAGCATCATCAACTTGCCCTTATCCCTTACGGAGGGTCGGCACAGTATGTGCTACTCTTCCATACATTTCTATCAGCCGTCATATATGAATTCACTCCCTTCTTAAGCATATCCTCTTTCACACAATCCATCCATACTTTCTTCGGTCTTCCTCTTCATTTGTAGCCATCCACATACATTCTTAACACTTTCTGGTTTATGTCCCCGTCTCGTCGCATAACATGTCCATACCACGTTAACTTTTTGCTTCAGATTTCAGCGAAGCATTTAAACAAAATTAAATGCGATAAAATATATTTTACATAGATATATCGGCAGTGAAACTTTTAAATCATACCAAGTATAATAGCCAAAATTCTGAGGCGCTGACAAATGCGGCTATCGGAGTGATGGAGCGGCGCGCTGTAATCCCAGGTGACGTCAACATTCCAATTAGACGTCAGACATTCGTCTTCTCCCAGCCCGTATTGAGGTCGAGAAATGTTTGCAAGAATTTTTCGCTTTTCGCGAGTAAAATACATAATAAATGTCATGTCTTTTTTATGTCATAGATATTAAGCGTTAATACTTGAATTACTTTGAATCGGAATTATTAACCAATAGTTTTAACTGGCGACTCCGTCCGCGTGGAATTAAAAAACAGTAATTAGTCTATGTGTTCTTCCAGAGTATCCTCTACGTCTATTTCAAATTTCATCGAGATACGTTCAGTAGTTTAGGCTACAAACTCTAACAAATATCCATTAATCCATCTAAATTTTCACATCTTCTATACTACAATTATAAAGAGAAAAGATTTTTATTTTTGTAGGTATTGAAATAACTCAAAAACTACAGGGCCGATTTCAAAAATTCTTGCACCATTATGAAGCTACGTAATCGGTGTGTAACATAGGCTAAGCTTTTTATTATTTTTTATTATAAAGGCGAGCGAAGCCGCGAGCAACAGCAAGTTTATTATATTACTAGCTGTTGCTCGCTACTTCGCCCGCTTTATATTAAAAAAATATAGCCTATGTTACTCACGGATAAATTACCTTTCTAACGGTGAAAGAATTATTAAAATCGGCCCA
>LD688956.1:2008885-2026399 GCA_003118335.3 Papilio memnon
GACGTAAGTGTAGGGCTTTTTATTAAAAAAAGAATTATTCAAAAATATGCTGTAATTGCTGATATCTTAGGGAACAAAGAAGTGTGTGTTTACGCTTTATTATATTAGTATAGATTAATAAATTCTCTGTTATTGTATTTGTATACGGCCGTATCGAGCTGTACCGCAATAGCTGATTAAAGTTGAATAATTAACCGAACGTTCAGCGGACACTCAGCGACCTCTACATAATTCAATGCAACCATTAACTCGCTGTACAAACCATATGTGTAACACGTGGACCGTTTTAATGAAGCTATTTATTATTAACAAGCTTAAACAATGATCTATTAAAAGTTACTATACAGTTTCGTGGTCCATCTTCACTCATAGTATGCGCCAAGCGTAAGAGCGCGCCCACCTTTGACTAAACTATCGCACTACTGTTTAGTTGCGCTATGATTCCTATGAGCTTATATAGAGGTGCGCTCACTCGATTCGACTGTTTAGTTGTTGAACTAAACAGTTGAATGGGCTGCGAAACAATCGACAATCGACAATCGCACAACAATTGTGCGATATTTTAGTAATTATATTCCTGAATTCGAGTATTTGGGAGCGATCTAAAGCGTTGTCTATTAATGCATCTTTTAACTGTATTTAAAATGTGAAATTAATTTGAATTTTATGATTGTTACAGACGCCAAACAGCCGAAGAGCGGGAAGCTGAACGGCAAGCGGCTAACCGATTGATGCTTTCGCTACAGGCTGAAGCGCTAAGTAAGGGCTACATGCCGGAGCCGCCGCCGGGCGCCGCGCCGCTGTCAGCGCTGCATTATCAGAACGCGGCCGGTACAGCACCAGCGCCTCCAGCGAATACTGCTTTAAGCGCTTTACAAAACCTGCAGCCGTGGGCGGGCAATCAGGCGTTTCTGAACGCACCCACGACTAGCGCACCTTCACACCCGCCGCCTGTGGCGTCACCTATTTGTTGAAGTTCGAAATTTGAAATCTATTTTTTTTTCACCGAAATGTTAAAGCTGCCTACCTAATTTGCTAAATGTTAAAATAAATTGTTTGACAATCACAAAAAAATGTTTTAAAAAAATCAGTAGTGAAAAGTCACTGAGCTTTTCAATTATTAATTGTCAACAATTGATGACAACATTACAAAATAGTCATAGCGGAATTATAATACATTATTGGCCGAATACTGAAACGTCATTTAAAAATAAGCATCTTAAATAATAAGACACATAAACTGTCAATTTATAAACGACGCTTACCAATCGAAGTATTTGGGAGTCGTTTCAGTATTCCACCGAAGTATAAATTTACTAAATTTGTATAATAAGTGATGTAAATATTTACCTAAACTTAAATGCATTCCATTTACGAGTTCTCCATAAAATATATAAGCTTTATTAATTATTGTAAATAGACAAAAAATAATCATAAGCGATCAATGTATTTTGAGTTGTACTTAACAAAATCATATGTACTTAAATAAAAATCCACAAAATAAGAAAATTGTACACCATTAAATGCAATTATAATCAATTTAGTTAATACAATAAATCATTCTATAGTATAAGATATAAAATTGTAAAATAGAAGTTCCCAATTGAAATTAAAGGCACAGACCTTTTTTTGTAAAGAATTACGAATAAAATGAACCAAAATTTCCGTTAAATATACGACTACATTCCAATTATACATATCTGTATATAGTAGTGCTAGAAATATATGTAATTTTATTTCATCCAAAGCCACATTTATTAATTTAAATAATTATTAGAGCGAAGGAAGAAAAACTATAATGAAGAACTATAATGTTAACAAAACCCTCGCGAATCTGACGTAAGTGATGGCATTGTAAAATAATTTTGTATAAATGTGGCTCTAATCTATAGAAATAAGTCTGAAAGAATATTATATCGCATTAGTTGATTAAATGTAAAAGAATATTGTCGAAAAATTTGACAAAAAACCTCAACGAAAACATAGTGCGTACCTCACAAAGGACTCAAGTACGCACTATGTTTTCGTTCTCCAGATCGATCTATCTATGATTTCAATCATCACTCCCTTCTTTTATTTCCCTTTTCATGCACTCCATATAATCGTTTAAAATACCCCTCAATGAAATAAAAGATTAAAACTTTTTTGTGAATGTTTTTACAAATTAGAACACACTGTATAGTAAAGATTAGTAAATCCAGCGCTGGTTAGCAGATGCATTTTTATGTAATATAAAATTTCAAGCAACTTTGGTTTTATTTACCTCCATCACTTAAAGGTTAAATATTAATTTGTGTCTAAACCGATTATAAAAAACAGTTAGGGACTTTACATAAAAACTAAAAAACATTAACAGGTGAGTCAAATAATATTTAGATAAAGTAACTGGCCGGTTACAATTATTTGTGTCTGAAAAAAAACTATGGAATTTACTACTGGCTAATTTAACATATTGGGAGTAATTTGAAAATGGAACGCAATAGAACGTTTATTGTTTTACGAATAATGTGGCGTTAATTTCGTATTATAAACGCATTATAAAGTGGCTTTCATTGAAATTGCAGCAAACCCAAAGAAACTTAATGTCAAAGCATTTAAAAAAAAACCCGAACTAAGGAAGATTGTTAAAATCAAGCGATCAAAATTTACTTTAACCGTTTATCAAATTCTGTTGGCCGAATATGCTTAGGCCATATATAGTTCTAATCAAATAACTTGGCAGTAATCGGCACCCGCAACGTGCTATGCCCGGGTACACCTAAAATTATGTTCTGCGCAGTGACGCGAGATGTTAAGAGCCATCAAGATTTGTGAAAACAACTGTACGCCTTTATTATATGTTTCTCTCTATAGAAGATATAGGTAACCTTGCAAATGGTTAATGTCAAAACATACAAACAATCTAATCTTTCCTCTTTAAATTCTATCTTCTATCTATCTATACATATAATAAAATTGGGGTGTCGTTTGTAATATCAAAGCAAAAATTCCAGATTTCGGGAACATGATGTATTTGCGTTGCTGATAACGAAAATCGCGTTTAAAATTTTTTCATCTGTCTGTCTGTCTGTCTGTCCGCAAGCCGCGTTACGGGTAATCTCCGAAACGGCTGGGCTGATTTCAACCGGACTTTCACTGGTGGGTAGCTGACATAGACGGGCATATTATAGACTACTTTTTTAAAAAAATTCCGCACTGTCAAAATGGCTATCGGACCGCTATCTCTGGATCGGGTGGACCGATTTGGACGGGACTTTGACTGGAAGGTAGCTGGTAAAAAGTAGATGCACGCGGGAATGTTATAGACCATATTTTTTTAATTCCACGCTAACGAAGTTTGCGGGGAACAGCTCGTATTACTATAGAATCCTCACTGCACAATTTTATTATTACGTCATGTGTACCTTTACAAATATTAGAAATAACAAAGATTTTTAGCAAGTCAAGCAATATTGACATATTCTGTTTATCAAAATAAAGCATTCAGTATGTACGTATAAATGTTAAAACATAAAATGTAAAAACAAAACAAATGAATCCAATAGCAACAAAAACCGAAAATTGTCTCAATTACATAAACGTAATCGATTTAAAGCTATTAAACTAAAAAAAATGATATTTCCGTCCCCGAAAACGGTCCATTTATCCGTCGATCCCAACCGCTATTACACTATAATACAACTTTAATATCATTGCGGCGAATGTAATAGCCTGGCATTATAAACAGACGTGACTTCTGTCTCCTGTCATTAGGACATTTCGTTAAAAAAAAACAATTCAACACACCCAAGTGATCGCGACTACGACTTACAAAAGTCTTGTCATTATAGTCCTTTGCAGTTTAATCGATATCTCCATCATTTATGCTGAGTTTCTGATGTTTCCATTTATTTTATCACTAGCTGTTGCTCGCAGCTTCGTTCACGTGAAATTAAATGATAGCCTATGTTACTCACAGATAAATTACCTTTCTAACGGTGAAAGAATTTTTAAAATCGGCCCAGTAGTTTTTGAGTTATTTGAATACAGACAAAAATACAAATCTTTCCCCTTTATAATATTAAGTACTAGCTGTTCACGTGCGGCTTCATCCGCTTGAAATTATGAAAATTTTATTTTATTGTTTACATTTGTCAATTATCAATAGTAAATATCAAAATGACACGACATGATGACAAACTATTACAATCTTGCTTCCTTAATGTTGGCAGCAACTTATGGTCTCTTTACCACATTGGGGTTTTTATCCAAAATATTTACCCCCTAAGTTTAATGGCGTGAAAATATATAGCCTAAAGCGTGACGTAAGTGTAGGGCTTTTTATTAAAAAAGGAATTATTCAAAAATATGCTGTAATTGCTGACATTTTAGGCAACAAAGAAGTGTGTTTTTACGCTTTATTATATTAGTATAGAGTATAGATATAGATTACCTAGTGATTCATTAAGGTTGAACTAAGTTTCAACGGAGTAAAACTCGAGTTACGTAGTTCAGAAACGCATTTCGAGAAGTTATCGAACGAAAAACACTAACGAATGGTTAAATGTAGCTGGGGAAACCAACCATTAGTATTATTGTTAAGGTCCATTTCCACTTAGCGGCTAACCGCGATTCCTTGCTACTATGAATTTATGGAGGACGATGAAATTTTATTAATTTACACAGTTGATAGTATCAGCCGAATGCTGAATCGAAATCTATATAGTCACAGCGTCGACGATAAGGCTACGTTTAAATTCCAAATTCCATTATTTGACGCCTGTCAGATTGTTAGTGGCGCGGAAAAGTGCTTACGGAGATAAGTGTTAAAGGTTTCGCAAAAGAAAGCAAAGGTAAAGAATGTCTTACTTCTTACTAATATTATAAACACGAAAGTTTAGAAGGATCGATGGATGTTTGTCAGAGTGTGTAGCCTAAACTGCTGATTTCGATTAAATTTGACATAGATGTAGTGTATAGTCTGGAAGAACACATAGGCTACTTGCTTTTGTTTTTTTAATTCCACGCGGACGGACTCGCGGGCGAAAGTTAGTAGTAGACAAATACTTAGGACGATTTCAATTACAATATAAATTCTAATAAAATACAGATGAGTCAAATACATTGTATATTCAATCAAAGGTAAATAGCTATTAGGTATAATTGAACAGAAATCATAAACGTTTTTCATTTGGAATCCAACTATAATTAGGAATTGGAATAGAAGATTGAACACAATCATGTCTGTAATCGATTTTGCATACAATACAACTTCTGAGAATCGATTTAATATTTATGGGAACGTTAATTTTTGTATCTATTTACATTTTAAATAATAAAGCTTCAAATAATATAACAATTAGAATTAATAGGACATCATTTCTTCAACTAAACATTGCTACAAATGATTATTAAAAAAAGTACATTTCGATGTTGCCTTCAATCCAAGAAAAACAAACGAATAATCTTACAAATATTACAAATGGGAAAGTTTAGATGGACGGATATTTGTTAGAGTTTGTAGCCTAAACGGCTGAATGGATCTCGATGAAATTTGGCTTAGTTGTAGAGGATAGTCTGGAAGAACACATAGAGTAAGTACTTTTGTTTTTTTTTAATTCCACTCGAATGGAGACGCGGGCGAAAGCTAGTAATTAATAATAATTACGACGTATTTACCCGTCCTTTTTACTCAGTCAGTATAATTTAATAAGCATGATTTCGTTACGGGTAAAGGTCCCTAAAGGCTGTGATATCGTGAGGAAAATTCTGAGAAGTCCTTTTCCCCGGAATCGCGTGACTGGCAACATCGAATTAGTTGTCAAATGAGCTGAGAGGGCGACTGGAACGGCTGACAGTGATCGTGGCGTGACAGCTGGCATGAGATGCAGTGGTGTTGTTGATTTTTGGTCATTGAAAAAATAAGAAAAATATGTAAGAAAGAAGTAAATCATACTAATATTATAAATGCGACAATTTTGATGGATGGATGTTTGTTAGAGTTTGAAGCCTAAACTTCTGAGCGGATCTAGATGAAATTTAGCATAGATGTAGAGGATAGTCTGGAAGAACACATAGGCTACTTACCTTTGTGTTTCTGTAATTTCACGCGGACGGGGTCCCGGCTAGTATTAATTAAATAGTAGTAAACTGTGTCAATTGCTTACTGAGGGAGACTATTTAAGGACTTTGGGTACGACTGTAAAGGACTGCTTAGGTAACCCTTAAACCACCAAGTGTGGTAACAATATAAGTAAACGTTATTGATGGCGAATGCAAATAAACAATGAATCAGGAAATTGGTATAAAATCAAAGCTCAATAATTTTGAGGTTTACAGTATAACTAAGGTATATTCATCCGGAAAATATAAACGAAATAAAAAAATATATTCATTTAGTTCCACAACGTCCAATATGTTACAATCCAACTGTACAAATAAACGCTCACATGTTATAAGACGAGTGACATTTCTGTGAACAATTTTTTTGTCACAGGCGTTGCGTTTAAATACAAATTATAAGTTGCCCTAACAAACTAATGAAGATCGCAAAATATACACCACGGAGAATCTAATGATACTCGGCTATTATAAACACGAAAGACCATGTTAGGATTATTGTTTACACGAAACTATTGGACTTGAAAATTAAAAAAAAAAATGGGACCCATCTGCAAGCTCTACCTTTCGGATAAAAAAAGAATTATAAAAATCGGTCCACTAGAAGCGGAGTTATGCCGTATCATATAAAAAAACATACAGACAAATTGAGTACCTCCTTGTTTTGGGAAGTCAGTCAAAAACACAAGATAGAAGTCAAGACATAAGATCAAATAAGTTATAATAGATTTTCCCAATATATTTGCTGTCTTATTAGGAAATAGTTGTTTAATAAGACCAAATAAGTGATATTCAAATATGCAAATGTTTTGCATAACTATTACAAAATTGAAGTCACAAAAGGATACATGGGAATCGAAATGGTTATTCCTTAAGTATATAAATATTTTTATTTTTTATACCATTTCCGTTAACATTTTTTTAAAAAACTTTTCAACTTTAAAACATCATTTTCAGTTCTGTTAAAGTTTATCATGACGTGACGTGTCATCGACGTCACGGTTGACGTATCCACACAATAATTGGTCGACGCATCAATCATTCGCTAGTTCGTCCAACTTTGGGGACGGAACTAATTTCGTAGCACGATAGACCCTTGGGGTGCCGATATTTTAGGGTTGGGGTCTTGACTTAGCGATTTAAAACGTTTATCGTAGTTTAAAATACACAGTTTTTATCAATTGAATATTTCTACTACTACTAGAATTATCTCTACTACTAAAGCAGGATTTTGAAAGATAATCGATGACGTCAGAATATTTGGGGTGTTTACTCTAAAACTCCAATTGTTATGGATCCTTGACACCTTTAAATGAAAAATAACACTGATCAAGGAGTGATGACTGAGATGACGGATGATAGAGTTATTTGGAGGACAAAAACCCGATGCGCCGACCCGCCCCGACCTTGGAGATGATGATGATGATGAAAACATTGATCTAACCATCCTTGCGTTTTTATCAAAGTAATTAATTAATATCTATTCTAAGGGACGGGCTTAGAATAGATATCTCTTATTAATAATACTCTAAGAACTCCTTTCTTCCTTAGTGACGATTTAGTACTCCTAAATTGTAATTAAAACAAAAGTAGTCTTATCTGTTTGTAATAAACGTTATATTCTTTAAATCGAATTAACCGATGACCATAGAACGCTCTCAGGGAAGGTGATGATATCGTAAATATTTGAGTACAAGACGCGTCCGTGCCATCATCCGTCAAAGTCAATTTGCCACTTTAAATTTTACAGTTTATTTGATTTTTTACCCTAGACGAGGGACATAAAAGCCTTATCGAGTAGGGATGGAAATAATACGAGGGGGTGGCGGATTTTTTAACAAAGCAAAAGTTGCTTCATCAATTATTTATTGTATTTCCATTTGATTGCAATTTAGGAGTCTAGGTTCGATTCAGACAATAATATGTACATGTAGAAAAAAAACATGTCTAATAAAAATACCCTTTAGCAAAAATAGGCCTGGAAACCAGTATGTGACGTTCAAACCAAGTTATATGAGTAGAGAATGTAATTTGCTAATAATAATAGTTTTTAAAAAAATAGTGTAAAAAAAATATAGCCTATGTTACTCACCGGT
This sequence comes from Papilio memnon, assembly GCA_003118335.3. Taxonomy (NCBI): domain Eukaryota; kingdom Metazoa; phylum Arthropoda; class Insecta; order Lepidoptera; family Papilionidae; genus Papilio; species Papilio memnon. The sequence goes on from LD688956.1 coordinate 2,017,081, forward strand.
AAATTACCTTTCTGGCGGTGAAAGAATTTTCAAAATTGGCCCAGTAGTTTTTGAGTTATTTCAATATATACAAAAATGCAAATCTTTCCTCTTTATAATATTAGTATAGATATAGACAACAGGAACAAATATAACATTTAATTTAGTATCATTATGCTCTAGATAGTATTACCACATCCTTTGTGTAACATACCGTGAGTACAAACACGTAAGTCCTCATGATGTGAATGCGGTCCGCTAATGAGTCGGGAGAGTTGGTTCCTCGTTTAGGTAACATCGAACTAAGAAACAAGAAATATTAATATCGTGCTATGAAATTTCTTTAGTTTTCTTTTAGTTTAGTTTAGTTCTTTAGTTTCTTCAATTTCTTTAGTTATCACTGCGAAACAGTCTCCTTACATATATTTTATACAGGATGTCCGAGAATCACGTGTAAAATGGAGTACCACAGATTCCTTGGTCGGGATTACGACTAATATGGTTTGGATATTGGTACACGTTTATCTCGGACACCCTTTAATTGTAATAAATCGCTTCAAGCGTAGTGAATTGTTCCAGCAACTAATGATCAGGAATCATGTTATTTTTTATGATTTTCTCTTATATATTTGTCCAATTTATTCTTCTATTGTCTATACTAATATAATTAACATACACTACTTAGTTATGCAGGATGTCGGCAATCACAGCACATTTTTTTTAATAAAAAGCCCTACACTTACAAACGCTTTATGCTATATATTTTCACGGGAGTATATAATTTGGAAAAAAACCGTCATGCGGGAAAGGGACCATAAACTACAAGCAGACAATATCAAGGAAGCAAGCTTGCCATGGTAATTGTTATCCAATGTTTGATTGAATGTTTGTTTGAATTTTGACATTTGTAATTGATTTCACAAATGTAAACAATAAAATAAGGTTTTTTATAATTTCACGTGGATGAAGCCGCACGGGAAAAGCTCGTTAAGGATTTAACGCCTCCTCCATACGTTTCGTGAATCCTGTGCGGGCTCAAATTGCTCGGCGACACAGGATTACGTGTGATACGGCGCTAATCACTCTCACACTGTTAATTGCTTTCCACAAAGTTTCAGCCGCATTAAATTAAATCAAATAATACTATATTTCAATGATGTTTATTTGACTATTTTGTAGACACTTTTGAAGCTTTTAAATAAAGCATAATATTAATTATGTGTGTTATCTAAATTGTCGGTTCTGCATATAAACGTAGAGACTAGGATTTTAAGTTCCATGAATTGGTTTTAATATTGTTGGATTTTTTACATAATATAATAAAAATTAATTTCACATTTATTGAAATTTATAAATGCTTTGGCTTAATTCGAATTGCAGTCATTAATTTATTAGCATTTTGATGCGAGTTTTCATAAAATAAATATTCCAAATTGACTTTTACGTATTCGTTTTTATCATCAACTAGCTGTTCGCGTGCGGCTTCATCCGCGTGAAATTATAAAAACTTTATTTTATTGTTTACATATTATGTCAAATTGCAAATGTCAAAATGACATGACATGATGACAAACCATGGGAATCTTGCTTCCTTGATGTTGGCAGCAACTTATGATCTCTTTCCCACATTAGGGTTTTTATCTAAAATATTTACCCCCTAAGTTTAATGGCGTGAAAATATATAGCCTAAAGCGTGACGTAAGTCTAGTGCTTTTTATTAATAAAAGAATTATTAAAAAATATGCTGTAATTGCTGACAACTTAGGCAACAAAGAAGTGTGTGTTTACGCTTTATTATATTAGTATAGATACCACTACCGAAACGTATGTTACCGAACATCGTTAACTCTGTTTTTTTAAATGGAAATGAAAGAGATGACAATATAATTTTATACAGGTTTTTGCACAGTGGAAACCCACAGACTATAACCTACTAAGTTCTGTCTAAAACCTCTTGACCCCAGTAAATTACAAAACGATATCACTCTTGATAATATTCCAATCTCGCATTACATCTAATATCCGTGCGAATATGCAACATTTTATCTTGAAACAACCAGTGTAACCTGAACTCATAGCCGAAGTAAAACGACCCCTTGTTACTAAAGAGTTACTGATATCAAGAGGGGGGAGGTAGTTTATTGTTGAATGGTTGGTGTCTAAAAGCTCCCAAAATTATACGATACTCTAGAGACAAATTATAAATGTTTGGTCTGTGATGCACTCCCACGATTAGATTGTCTATTCCAGGGGTAGCGAACATTTATGCATCAAAGTGCCATTTTTTTTAAAGAAATGTTTAGTGCGGTCTTAGGCGTGCCATCAAATAATTTTACTATCGATAATTACGTTATTTCCATGGTGCACCAACTTCATATTTTTTTTGTAGCGTTTTTATGATTATCGACGTGCCCAAAATATTATGTCGTGTGCCATTTATTGCCTGCGTGCCAATGGTTTGCTACCTCTGGTTTATACCGTTTATGACAACGAGAGTTCACACGATGACAATCTTATTCGAATTACGTTGGAAATTGTTATCATAGTGGCATTTTATTTAAGAAATCGCATATTAATCATACTCCTGAAAACATCATTTAATTTTTATTAGTGTCTTTATACGAAGATATTATAACTATTTTACGGTCGAATATTAGAACGAGATTAATATATACAGAGTTTTAAATTACAAGAAAAATTACGTCTGTCAACGAAGAGTTTATTATTCGTTTCAGTATTCTGCTTAATTAACAATGTCTTACATTTATAAACAAACGAGAAGTGTAAAAGAAAATATAAGATAGAAAGCTATAGAAGGAATAAGCAGGACTCAGTAATGACCAGACCAAACTTGTCACTTTAACACATTCTATGTTAGTGTGATTTTTGTACGATTAAAATGACAAAATAATGTGTCTAAAAGATTACTCACGTCTACTTTTTCGGTGGCGGCACCGACCAGTTTCAGACCCTGCGGTGGTCCTTCTTCAGGGCGAGTGTCAATGGGCTTGATTCGCGGTCGCGTCGCGCCTCGCACGTGCGAAAAAGTAACCGTAGTAGTAAAATAATCTAACTAATCTAATCTAATAATATTATAAATGCGAAAGTTTAGATGGATGGATGGATGGATGGATGTTAGAGTTTGAAGCCTAAACGGCTGAACCGATTTAGATGAAATTTGGTGTAGATGTAGAGGATAGTCTGGAAGAACACATAAACTACTCACTTTTTTTTTAATCCCACGCGAACGGAGTCGCGGGCGAAAGCTAGTTAGTTATAAAATGTCTCACGAAATTTTAAATAATTTAATTGTCAAAAATATATATTGCTTTCGAAATTAAAAAGACTAAGGACGAATGCATAAATTATACAACTCGATTAAACACAATAAAAACAAACATATCAAAAGCGTTCCACCCACTTTTTATTAACACGTAAAATCTCCCTACTCGTATAAAACAATAACATTTTTGTAATCCCCAAGCTACAAGTGCACCTCCATAAAGTTTCCATCTGTATCCCACAAAGCTTTGGGGTTTGCGAGGCCCCTGGAGATTACCAGTGTTAACTGCTGTTTGATATTACTTTCACAACACAAACCAAATTAAACCTTAATACTAAGAAAATTGGGTTGGTAATCAATTGAAGTTGTACACGCAATTACGTCATTTCACTTTTGAATAACTGAAAACGAGTCTACACGTAAGTGTATTCGTATATTAAGCTTTATAACGTAAGAGTAAGAATCAATTTTGAATGGTATTTTATGTAGTATAAAGGATGTTTCGAAATATAGATGACAGGCGTGATTCCCATAATCTGTAATGCAGTAGTGAATTTTGCACTTGACTGTTTAGAAGCGTACTCAATGAATGTGCGACATCTTGTTTCTAAATTAGAGGGGTCCGATATTATGTGACATACCTCCTCTATTCATGTCTCTATTCTTTCATTTCTCACGCTTGGTTTGTTTTTATCTGACGTTTAATGTGTTGTGAAATTGCTAGTAGTTTTTTCAAAGGGGTGACAGATTTTTTTTGATAATGAACTATCACAAAAATGTTTTCTGTTGTTGATTAAAAAAAACTCTTATCACTATTTGCATCTCGTTACATTTTCTTATGTTAATAATTTCGTGCCACGCGTTATCCATCTTGGGCCTGGCTCATAAGTTAAGAGTCGCACAGCAGGCGATGGAGAGAGCTATGCTCGGGGTTTCTCTAAGGGATAAAATCCGGAACGAAGAAATTCGACGTAAGCCATAGTTAACGACATGCTCTCAAAATCAGTAGGCTGAAGTGGCAATGGGCCATCACATTTGTCGGGTCAGCGACGTCAGATGTGGGAGGAAAGTCCTCGAATGAAGGCCGCGAAAGGGGACAAGGAGCGTAGGGCGTCCTCCACTCTGGTGGACTGATGACTTAGTGCGCACGGCGGGAAGTCGCGGTGGACCGCATTCTGAGGAAGCTATTGGGGAAGACCTATGTCCAGCAGTGGGCAAAAAACGGCTGTTGATGATGATGGTGATGTTACTCATCTTACTAAAAACTACAGAGTTGAAGAGGTTGAGAGGAAACTACAGATTTAAAATTCGGTTGATAATTGTAAATCAAATTATTTCAAGACGAATCTTTAACTGAAACGTTATTTATATTTTTAATTAGACTCTCCACTATAATAAATCATCTTTATAATTCCGCCAATTAAATTTGGGCCACTCTCCCGCGCAACATCAGCCATCAAACAATTAACAATAGCCGCCGCTACATCGTATTGTACTATAATTTGATCAAGCCCCTCCATTTTATTGTTATAGTCGAGCACACCCTGTATTACACGGTCCGTAATAGTTCGTAGCTCAGACAAAATAATATTTAAGTGCGATTTTCGCTATCGGCAAACATATAACTTCGCGAAATCTAGGATTTTTTTTTATATTACATACAGACACTCCATCTTCTATCTTCTATACATATATAATATAATATTAAAATTGGAATGTCTGTTTGTAATATCAAATGAAAAATTCCAGATTTCGTGAACATGATGTATTTGCGTTGCTGATAACGAAAATCGCATTTAAAAATTTTTTGTCTATCTGTCCGCAAGCCGCGTTTGTTCCAGGTAATCTCCGAAACGGCTGGGCAGATTTTAACGGGCTTTTCACTGGAGGGTAGCTGACATGGACGGGCATATTATAGGCTAATTTTTTTTTCATTCCGCGCTATCAAAATGGCGACCGGGCCGCTATCTCTGGAACGAGTGGACCGATTTGGACGGGACTTTGGAAGGTAGCTGGTAAAAAGTAGATGCACGCGGGAATGTTATAGACGACAATTTTTTTTTAATTCCACGCTAACGAAGTTTGCTGGTGACAACTCGTTTTCTTATATGTATAGACTAAAGATTACCTAATTTGGGTTCACAGTGCTATCGCTATCAACACCAATTTTGTTAAGAGACATGAGAACTTATTTTGCAATTAACTATTAATATTTAATGCAATTACTTCTGTATTTGATTGATCTTATCATTACAAAGACTTCTATCACGCGAAAAGATCAAATGTAATTCGATCAGAAACAAATAAATATTGCCACATCACCATTCTAACAAGACCCGTCGCCCCTTTTATAAAGTGGCTGTTGATGTATAGATGGACAGGTCTAATTGAAGTGGACACATTTGTTAACCCTCAAAAGCGCATTAAAACTCAATAGGGCGAGATACAAAAGTATCTTTAGTCATAGATTAACAGCATTGCAGATGTGATAATCATTTTATATTTTACACTTCTGTGAAGATTACAGCCAAATAAATCAAAAAGGGAGAGGAGAAATATGTAACTAAACAAATAATAAGCGAAGCGATTTTGTAAAATAATTTTTATATTCTAAAGTTGTAACGACCCAAAATACTAATGCTAAAAGTTTTAGTTTCTTTATTATTTACCTATTACATTAATTTGTTTATTAAAAAAAAAATATCAATTAATTCATTAAACCAAAAAGATTGTATTTAAATTAAATCGTTTATAATTTAATTAATTAAACGTCTTCAGATTATATCATTGTCGCCTCTGTTGTTTAATCTTTGGCAACCCCTCAATCGTTGCAATAAGTTAATTGTTCAGGCGGATACAGGGCTGCAGGGGGTTACGGTCCGCGTTATATTGTTATTGAGATAACTTTAAGTACGTCTTTGTTTTACTGTCTCACTTATTATGGTTACGACTTACCGGAAAGTAAGTAGTTTCCATAATTAAGTTATAATATTTTTCTTTATCAAATATAAATCTAAATCTATCTATACTATATACTATAATATAATAAAGCGTAAACACACACTTCTTTGTTGCCTAAGATGTCAGCAATTACTGCATATCATACTAATCATACTAATATTATAAATGAGAAAATATGTAGCCTAAAGCGTGACGTAAGCGTAGGGCTTTTTATTAAAGAAATAATTATTCACAAACTAGCTTTCGCCCGTGACTCCGTCTACGCGGAATTAAAAAAAAACAAAAGCAAGTAGCCTTTGTGTTCTTCCAGACCAGATAAATATATGGAGAAATTTCATCGAGATCCCTTCAGCCGTTTCGGCTACAAACACTAACAAACATCCATCCATCTAAACTTTCGCATTTATATATATTAGTAAAGTTCAGCGAAAAAAGTCGTCCTTCTAAAAGTCGATTGTATACAAAATGTACGTCTTCATTTGGAACATAGTAGAGAAAGATTTCATGAATATTTGTTGGTATCAGTAATTGAAATATCAATACAGTATCCCAGTGGCTCCCCCTGTTTAATTCATCAAACTTAAGCCCGGTGCAGTGATCGGTCGTCCCATAGCAAATTCAGCTTAACTCAATTATATTGCAATTTTGCAGCATGTTTTTTGTCACTGTTGTACGCATAAAGGGGAGACGTAATCGTATATGTTAGTTTATTGTTGACGACCTCTGTAGTTTTTAATAGTCAAAATAAAAATAATGTTAGTATCAGATGTCTTAATAATTATTAACCAAATTTCAATTGAAAAACATATAGAAAAATCTCTTTTATGTTCTTTGATAAAATTGATTAAACGTTTTTCTTCAATAATCAATTCAGTACATTTTGACCGACAGCCAAAAAGGTTGTCCATCCCTGATTAGGAGTAACTTTTCATTTTAATAACTTTCACACTTAAAGTTGGTAAGTAGTTGCTAAGAAGATGAAATAGTCTACACTAAGGGAATTCTTACGTTACCATTAAACCATTCTGAGTGCAATATGTGCAGTGTGCATTTATCTTAATTCGGGGTTGGCAACCTTTTATACAGTAAATGAAAATCAACAAAAGTGGGAGTTTTACATAAAAACACATTTATATCTCTGTATTTGTCGTATATATCTACGGGTAATGATATCAGACAAGTTTTATTGAAAACACGTGTCATCATACGCCAAATTGGTCATTAAAAACATTAAATTTATCAATTATTGCCGCTCCGCCCGCGCAGTGTCCGATCTACCACAATGAAAGCAATTAACAGAAACACCTCTACGTAATTGCCACGTCTGTCATATTACCTTTAATAGCTCTATTAAAACATGTGTTAAAGACTTAAAATGATGTAGACAGGAAAATATATCGACCTACAAAGTATAAATCTTATAAAGAACTTTGTGTTAACCCTCTTAACATTTTCATATACTATGTATGCAACTTTTGGTTTATTTACCTTTTTATAAGCTGTATTTTTTCATTTGAACATTACACATTTTTTACACTACATACGTCGTTTAAACTGAAAGTGTAGTACTCAAAAACATCAATTAAACTGCACACAAGAAACAAGATTTCATTTAAATTAAAGTGTACATTAATTATAACCCACTATGTATGGACATACGAAATACATAAAACATGTTATGATTGGGCCAAACGTTTGGCAAACATCCAACAGTAATCATATCTTACTAATATTATAAATGCGAAAGTTTAGATGGATGAATGTTCGTTAGTTTGTAGCCTAAACTGCCGGACGGATCTCGATGAAATTCGGCATATATAATATGTAGAGAATAATCTGGAAGAACACATAGGCTACTTTTGTTTTTTTATTCCACGCGGACGGAGTCACGGGCGAAAGCTAGTAAAAGAAATAATCAATGACCGGTTCATGTAATCACATTACCGACACCCCAACAGCGACATTTTAACGCACGCGCAGAAATTACGCATTAATTGCGTTTGGATCATCTGACGCTGTTAGCTATAAATGAAATGTTATACCACAACTGATTTGATTTGAGCACGCTTAGTTTACTAGAATCAAAAAACAATCGTATCGAAATACAATATTATAGATGATATTTATAATTTTCGAGTACTTTTGAACACAAATGGCTAGGTAATTTTTAATTTGATTAGTTTGACGTCACGAGTAGTATCATTGTGAATTTGTACGGTCAAAACACAACATTTATCGACTCTAGGATTAAGAATATAACTTAACAGCGGTGTAATCGTTAATTATTTCGTATTTAATCAACTACTAGAAAGAATAAGAAGAAAAAATGCATATGAGTATGTATTATACATGTACTTTATCGTTGGTACTTTTCTGTTAAATGAAATAAAATAATTAAATCAGTATCAGAGATCGTTTTTAACTAGTCGTGTTATATTTCTTAATTTAACATAGCTTTTAATAGGCAATGCGGTTAATTACTTAGCGCTATTCGGCGTCGCGTGGGTAGCTTCTGATTTATGACCCTTTATTAAATTACGATAACCGTCACTTCTATAAGGAAACCACAGATTATGCCAACTGTCGTTTATGCTAAATAACTGCTATAACTGCTATTAAGAAGTGCGAATTCAATCAGCTATTTTATAGGTGTTATTTGATTGTTTAATGTGTTATTTAAAAAAAATGTTTTGAGTTATAAATACATTGAAAACTTAATTAATAAATGTTGTTTTATTATATTTAAAGTTATTTTTTTATTTATTTATTCCATATTTTTATTTATTTGTAATCTTCAATTTTAAATGATAATTTCGATATTTACGTCCATCAAATTCGATTAGACTATTCAATACCGTTTACAAAATTGGTTAACGTAGAATACATTTTTAGTGCTATTTGGACTGATCTGTGATAAAAATCAAATCCAAACCCGTGTTTCTGTATGTATGTAATATCTATCCCTAGATAACGTGTGTTCTTTTATTTTATTATACTTTTCAAGAAATCTGGGAATATTTCAAAGCGCCTCATACCGGTCATATAAAATCAATGAGTCGATAAAATGCAATGCTCCTACAGTCACGTATGACTAGG
>LD688956.1:2099588-2110428 GCA_003118335.3 Papilio memnon
ACATTGACACAGTATTAAAGATTAAACTTAATTTAATGTGGCCCACTTAAGTAGATAAAGTTTTCTTTACGCTGTTAGTGTAACATTCATAGTCTCTGAATTTATTTTACTAAGGAAGTACTCTTTTTTTATATTTTAAGGCGACAAACGAGCAAGCGGCCACCTGAATCCGCCAAAATGGCGAAGCGACCGCTGCCCATATATATTCGTAATAGCGGATGCGTTGCCTACCCTTAATCGACGAAGGAGGAGACGCACATAAACAGGATATTTCACCTTTCTACTCGTATGAAAACGTCCCTCTAATACACTTTGGATAAAACAGAGATAACTATTTGTTAATACACGTGTTCTTCAACGCAATTACACTGTTTCATTTAGTTCTATTTGTCTTAAGTATATAAATGTAATGAGAATATTTTCATCAGCATTAAAGCCCGCTGCGCACGGGCGCTTTTATAACGCGCGTTAAAAAACAGTTGAAAAAGAACAAATAAATTTCCATGTAAACGTTCATTTGGCAACGCTTTTAAAGCGCGACTTGCATTTTGAGCGCTAGGTTCGAAGTCGAAGTTCGAAGGTTCCAATCCCACCATTCGACTATTGTCGTAAACAACATACCACAAGCCTACGGCTTACAGCATGTTATTAATACAAGAAATGAGTAGATTAAAAAGAATCTGTAAATATTCTAATTTAGAATTGAATAAAGCATCACCTGAAAAATCAGAGCATAGCAAAAACTGATTTATAATTATAAGTGGATAAGAATTGAACATTTAAACTAATTTATTTAAGACTAGCTGTTGCATGCGACTTCGTCCACGCAATATGAAAATAAAAAGTAGCCTATAATATGCCTGTCTATGTTAGCTACCCTTGAGTAAAAGTCCGGTCGAAATTGGCCCTGCCGTTTCGGAGATTGACGGGAACAAACACGGCTATGGACCGACAGTCAGACAATTTTTTTGCAATGCGATTTTCGTCATCAGCAACGCAAATACATCATCTTCCCGAAATCTGGAATTTTTCTTTAGTACAAACAGACAATCCAATTTTATTATATGTATAGATTTTTCATATATTTCACTGAACAATAGCGACGACGTTAATTACTCTGTACATTAGCTTTAACAAATGCCGTTATAACACGTTCTATTAATAACCGAATACTAATGGCGCCTAACGTGTTTGTTTATTCACTAATTACAGTAATTGTGAACCTACTAAATGTATATAATTAGGGAAATTGCTACTCTGTATCATTGTGGTCTATAAATATTTGTGCAAACAATCTCTCATCATCAACTTGCCCTTATCCCTTACGGAGGGTCGGCACAGTATGTTCTGCTCTTCCATACATTTCTATCAGCCGTCATATCTGAATCCACTCCCTTCTTAAGCATATCCTCTTTCTCACAATCCATCCATACTTTCTTTGGTCTTCCTCTTCCTTTGTAGCCATCCACAATCATTCTTAAAACATTCTGGTTTATATCCCCATCGTCTCGTCGCATAACATGTCCATACCACGCTAACCTTGCTTCTCAATTTCTCTAATTATCTCTGATGTTATTTATGGTATTTATATCAAAATTAAAATCTGACGCTCTCGCTTAAATTAGGCATAGATGTAGAACCCATTCTAGAAGGACACATAGGCTACGAATTAAGTTTTTTTAATATGCTGGTTCGTAGAATGTTATTGTTCCCAGTACTGTGTAAACACATGCAAATACACCAAAAAATGAAAACCAAATAGGTTAATCTGCCGTTTCTTAAAGTTGTAGTTTTATCTTGATATAGATGGTCTATAGATAGTTATTGCGTGTGTTCTGTAAGTGCACTAGACTTGAACTATCTACTTGACAGTTACGACGTCCGCAGGATGTCATAAAAATAAACTATTTAAGTTATTATGCACATAAAATATCTTATAGCGCGATCTAACTTAGATCATACATCTTACTAAAATTATAAATGCGAAAGTTTAGATAGATGTTTGTTAGAGTTTGTAGCCTAAACTGAACTGATCTCGATGAAATTTGGCATACACGAGTATGTAGAGGATAGTCTGGAAGAACACATAGACTAGCTTTGATTCCGCAAATGATTGCGGTTCTCGTGGGATACATAATTTTTTTTTTTCATGTTTACTTCATAACCTGTACAGTGCTTTCGTCGGGTGTAAAGTACACTGACAAATCTCGTACTTTCGTCACTGTCGTTAAGATTTGCTCGGAAATTTTCGTGCTAGACCCCCAGTAATATTATTAACTGAAGTGTTATTCGATTAATGAATAAATGGAATTAAATAAATATTATTATTCTCCTTTGAGTATCATAGGGTAACAGTTAGACTCATTTATTGTTTTTTTTTTTAATTAATTAAAACAGACAAGATTCGGCGTCACAAGTAGATTCATTCGAAATAGGTTTAGTTTATTCTAGTGATAAAATTACTATATCCAAGCTTATTTTAACTTCATAAAAGTAATACATTTTTATATCCTTTTATGAGAATACTTTTCTTCCATTGGACGTATGACAAGTGATTTATTTCATTGTGATTCATAACCAACATGCGGACAAAATGCCTTTGGCTGGTTCTTTGTTGTGGGGCTTTTGATTTGACGATGTCATTGTACGAGATCGAATTTTCTATATATTTTCCTTCACACTTTAGAGAACTATTATGTTGACAGCTACTGTATTGTTTAGCTAAAGATGCTTAAATAAAGTGGTGGAATTTCTATTTACCAAGTCTTAAGTTTGTCATCGAAAAGATTTTTACGATGTAATGCTTTAATTATATACAAATGCCAATTATACGTTAACTTAAATACATTAGGTGCTTAAAATACATTTTTTTATCTGCAATATTAAACTTGTATATGATTATACTAGCTGTTTCCGTGCGGCTTCATCCGCATGAAATTATGAAAATTTTATTTCATTGTTTACATTTGTCAAATTATCAATTGCAAATGTCAAAATACCTTACTATGGCAATCTTGCCTCCTTGATGTTGGCAGCAACTTATCTCTCTTCTCTCTTCCCACATTAGGGTTTTTATCCAAAATATTTACCGCCTAAGATTAATGACGTGAAAATATATAGCCTAAAGCATGACGTAAGTGTAGGGCTTTTTATTAAAAAAAGAATTATTCAGAAGTATGCTGTGATTGCTGAAATCCTACGCCACAAAGTAGTGTGTTTACGCTTTATTATATAATATTAGTATAGATAGATAAAAAAAATATTCAGTCATATACTTCATAAAAAGACGTGATAATGTAATAACAAAAAAAATGATATTCACATATAATTGGTATTAGACAATATGTTTATTGTTAACCTCTAAACAAATTACAAAGCAAAAGTTTCTGGCTTGTAATAGAAAATCGAAAAACTAAGTTGCCATGTTCGTGGTAAACTTTTCTTTTAGTAGCGCTTAACTTAGCGAAGGAAATACTTATTAACGATCTATGAGTATTACTTACTTGTTCGTAGCATATACTACGCCACAACGTAGCATGCGTTACGACAATGGTGCTACGAAGTTACATTTTAGGATAACTTGATAAACTATCATATTTTACTTTAAGGGATGTTATGATATATATATGATGACGAGGGAAATATATTTGTTACTTTAAAATATATACTAGACGTGTCTATAAAAAGTATTTCCGTTAATACCGAAGATAAAGGTATAGCTATTTAGGTTTTTCTTAGTTTAGTAACCGCTGTGATGTCATTCCAAAGCAATTCTATTTTATGTGCTATAAAGCCTGCTACAAATGGAAGCATATCGTAACGTTTTATTACAAATGGCATGAGATTTATCCTCTCTTATAATATAAGATGTTACAGCTCGAATCATTCTAGGTTACCTAAAGTTTATTTTTAAAAGTAATCTTTTTTTTTAAGGAAAATGAATCTATGTAAAAGATATTTTGTCTATGATAATATTAAATAAAAAATAACATTTTATTCAGCACTAGCTGTTGCCCGCAAACTTCGTTAGCGCGGATTTTTTTTTAAAGTCAATCTAACACATTCCCGCGTGCATCTAACTTCTACCAGCTATCTTGCAGTCAAAGTCCGATCAAAATCGGACCACCTGTTACGCCATTATGACAGCGCGGAATTAAAAGAAATAGCCTATAATATGCCCGTCTATGTCAGCTACCTTTCAGTGAAAGTCCGGTCAAAATCGACAGAGCATTTCGGAGATTACCCGGAACAAACGCGGCTTGCGGACAGACATACAGACAGACAAAAAAAAATTAATTCGATTTTCGTTATCAGCAACACAAATTCATCATTTTCCCGAAATTTGGATTTTTTCTTTTGATATTACAAACAGACAATCCTTTTTTATTATATGTATAGAAGTTATAAAATCACAAGAGACTATTTTCGTCACGTAAGGGAATAAAAATGTAAATTTTTGATTTGATATTCTTACATGTAAGGAAAATCATATATCACTCTTGCCTGTACCCCGACCAAGTAAATTGAATCAAGACAAGCATTCGAGTTAACGTTTCTTATAATGTTGGAACAAAGACAAAAATAATATCTTGTGATGATAAGGCAAAACATATATTTATATTTTTGAATGAAAATCATAAATATTGTCATACATACATATTGTCATTGTTTTTTTATTCTATCTATACTTAATATTATATAATAAAGTGTAAACACACACTTTGTTGCCTAAGATGTTAACAATTACAGTATGATTTTGAATAATTCTTTTTTTTAATTAAAAGCCCTGCACTTACGTCACGCTTTAGGCTATATATATTCACGCCATTAAACTTATGGGGTAAATATTTTGGATAAAAACCCTAATGTGGGAAAGAGACCATAAGTTGCTGCCAACATCAAGGAAGCAAGGTTGCCATGGTTCACAAAAGTGAGTAGCCTATGTGTTCTTCCAGGCTACCCTCTACATCTATACGAAATTTCATAGAAATCTGTTCAGCCGTTTAGGCTACAAACTCTAACAAACATCCATCCAACCATCCATCTAAACTTTCGCATTTATAATATTAGTATAGAGTATGATTGACATGTGGTTTTGAGCATCTATCAATAGCGTTAGTGAGATTATGGGAAAATTGTTTCAAGTCAATCAACTATGATAAATTTTGGACGTAGTGAATACAAGCAAGCGCTGTATATGAAACACGTTAAAGCACATATTTCGTAAAGTTTACAATCAGAGCGCTCGCTTCGTATTTTACGTTGGGATTTAATTTAAAATTTGTCGGGAGTTCGCAGTGAGTTGTAAAGTTTTATCACAAACGCAGTAGTGTAATAAAGTTCCTTACAGGAAGTTTTCATTACTAAAATAGTACATAAACATATATACTGTATACTTGATATAATCTATACTAATATTATAAAGAGGAAAGATTTGTATTTTTGTATGTATTGAAATAACTCAAAAACTACTGGGTCAATTTTAAAAAATCTTTCACCGTTAGAAAAGTAATTTATCTGTGAGTAACATAGGCTATATTTTTAATTTCATGCGGGCTAAGTCGCGAGCAACAGCTAGTATTATATAAAGGAATGATTTGTATTTTTGGACATTTGTATGTATTGAAATAACTCAAAAACTACTGGGCCGATTTCTAAAATTCTTCCATTATTAAAAAGCTACGTTATTACTGAATAACATAAGTTAAGGTTTTACTATTTTTTAATTTCACGTGAACGAAATCGCGAGCAATATTATCTATATTTATAAAGATAATAAGCTGGATAACGACGTGTTTTTGTACACATGTTTTTTATGTCTGTACTTTATGGTATGGATGAATGTTTGTTAGAGTTTGTAGCCTAAACGACTGAACGGATCTGGATGAAATTCGGCATAGATGTAGAGGATAGTCTGGAAGAACACATAGGATACCCACTTTTGTTATTTTTATTACACGCGGAGTCGCGGGCGAGAGCTAGTTTTATATAAAACACAATCAACCTTTGATAAGGAAATGTGATCAAATATTGTAGAGTCGTTCGCTATACAAAATGTATATTTTATATGGTAAGAGGGACTAAAACCAATTACGGTTTTCCTTCCAAGTTAAGCGAACAGTAATTCAGTTACAATATTGTTCGCCGCAAACTGGCCGCAGACGTGCTCCTGAACACGTTACACATGTTACCTGCATGTTGCTTAACGGAGCTTAAACATTATGTACGATATATTTTATATATAAATAGAAATAATTTTACTGAAAACACAAAGATTAAACAATTACAATATGTTTGGTAGACTGAATTAGAAATATTGCAACATACGTTGAACTTCCGGTTCCGGTTGAAAGTAACTACCGCACTTAGAGACGTTAAGTGGTCGCTAAAGGTGTTCTTTATCTATACTAATATTATAAAGAGGAAAGATTTGTATTTTTGTATGTATTGAAATAACTCAAAAACCACTGGGCCGATTTTAAAAATTCTTTCAACGTTAGAAAGGTAATTAATCTGTGAGTAACATAGGCTATATTTTTTAATTTCCCGCGGGCGAAGTCGCGAGCAACAGCTAGTTGTTTATAATGAATAAAGTAGCGCATAACCACAATCAAACCTAATGTTATCTGGTCGAAGTTTAGAAGAAACTTTAAGCGGCAATACACGAAAATTTGCGTGAAATTATGAGTTACGATATTGCCGAAATTTGTAGGATATTTGTTGGTATATTTAACCCCGATAGCACTGGACAGATGTCGTATAAATTTTGATGTTTCCGTACGAGTACTTGGAACATTTGAATGAACTGGGTAAGAGCCCAGTTACGATAATTCTAATATTGCCAGATCTGTGGTTGTTCAAGTAGAAACTATTTGATTTGATAACTGAAGAGGAAACAGTTGAAATACGAGATCGTAATTAAATCTAAAAAAAATCTGAAAACATCGCGGCACGTATTTAATGAGATCTCATTATAGTCTGCTTAAATTCCTTTCAATTAAAATATTTATTCACTATCTCATTTTCGCATAATTCTTATTTAAAAGTAGAATATATAAAATGCAACTGTATAATCTATACTCTATACTAATATAATAAAGCGTAAACACACACCTCTTTGTTGCCTAAGATGTCAACAATTACAGCATATTTTTGAATAATTGTTTTTTTAATAAAAAGCCCTACGCTTACTTCACGCTTTAGGCTATATATATTCACGCTATTAAACTTAGGGGGTAAATAAATTGGATAAAAATCCTAATGTGGGAAAGAGACCATAAGTTGCTACCAACATCAAGGAAGCAAGATTGTCAATGTCAAAGACCTTAGTTGTCATTTGTGCATTTGAATTTTGACATTTGATAAATGTAAACAATAAAATAAAGTTTAAAATAAAAGAACAGCTGGTTGTGTAATAAAACACCACGTGGGTGTAAAAAAGAAACTTCTATTGGTTATGAGAAAAGAAAAACTAAGAAGAAAAGTAAATCATAACTCACTCATCACTCTCCGCTTATTTGGTGCAAATTTGTGTTATGTAAAATGTATTTATCAACAGCGGAAATTGCACTTCAGCTTGCAAAAGATATTTCCTTAATGCGGAAATTGCTTGCAAGAGTGTTAAGCATTAAGTTGGGTGCCTTCAAGAGCAGGGTGAATCGGTTCTTACTTAGCTAGCGCGTTACGTCCTTCGACCGCGTCTACACTTAGTTCAGTTTAGGTGGAATCGTGGTCAAGCGCTGGTTTAGATTTGATAAAAAAAAAGTTCATGTGCATTTATTGGTTTAATTTACCTGAGAATCTTACAAGTGGAAAACATAAACTTTATTTAACCAAAATATAACTAACAGGTCTGTATTAAGAGCGTGCGCACACTTGACTAAACTATCGCACAATTGTTTAGCCTCGCTTTGATTCCTATGAGCTTATATAGAGGTGCACACTAATCGATTAGTTGTGCAACTAAACAGTTGAATGTGCTACGAAACAATCGACAATCGCACAACTGTTGTGCAATAGTGTGCGCTCGCTTTTAACATCTAAAACAATGTTATTAATTTTGAAGTGGTGTTTCCGCAATGTAAACCCACGGCGTATATTTGAGTTTTACGTTTATGTTCTCATTAACATACTCTAATATTGTAAAGAGAAAGGATTTTGACCGATTGCAAAAAACATTTTTCCAGTAGCAAGCTACGTTATCTCTGAGTAACATTGGGATATATTTATTGTTAGAATTTGACCCCGCTGACAAAGTAGTGGGCATATTCTAGTACCAAATGTAACATTTGTGTTAATTAAATAATACTAACCAAAAAGTGGTCCGTTTGAAATTAGAAAGAAAAAACAAAAGTAAGTAGGCTATATGTTCTTCCAAACTATCTTCTACATCTATGACAAATTTCATCAAGATCCGTTCAGCAGTTTAGGCTACAAACTCTAACAAACATCCATTTATCCAAACTTTCGCATTTATAATATTAGTAAGATTTATACATTTACCTTTATCGTAAATCCCTAAGCAGCAATCGTAAATTAAAAAAATAATTCCGATGCAACTAACCCGGCTAATTAAATTGGTTTCCCAGCGGTCGTAATAAGATTAAATGCAAATAGCCTCATTAGTTATGCTTATCATACGCGCTAAGCGGATTCATTACAATTTATAATCAACTAGCTTTCGCCCGCGACTCCGTCCGCTTGGAATTAAAAAAAAGAAAAGCCTATGTGTTCTTCCAGACTATCCTCTACTTTTATGCTAAATTTCAACGAGATCCGTTCAGCCGTTTAGGCTACAAACTCTAACAAACATCCATCTATCCATCTAAACTTTCGCATTTATAATACTAGTAAGATTTTAATAAAATTTAAGTAGGAACTAATGGGATTACAAAAGTCCGTCGTTCACGTCAACATCTGTAGTCAATCAAAGTCAAAAGTTAATCAAAATTAATAGTATTTTTTAAATTAGCCGCATTTAATATAGTCAAGGAAATATATTTCCTACCCATTTCAGTGAAATGCCGTTTACAATGTTTTCTTTACAGCAAACAGCATTTAGTATGAAACTGTTTGTACAAAGATATTCGACGATGATTTCAAACAAAAGAACCGTTCTATTTGTACACTGTGACTGGCATTTTCTTTCATTTGTCGTAATAACTTTTCCCAATGTTTTCTTACAAATGTTCTTTGACATATCTTTGTATTTTAGTGTCTAGTTTTATTTAACAAATACTTATATTTAGTGAAAGCAGAGGTTACAGATACCAAAGGTTAAACAAACCATTTTTTTAGTATCTTACTTTTTTTAATATTATGAATGCGAAATTTTGGATGGATAGATGTTTGTTACTTCGTATCTCCAGAACAGCTTAACATCCGTGATATTAACACATAGGTAGAACATAGTCTGGAAGAACACATACACTAAGTTTTTTTATACCACGCGGACAAAGTCAAGGGCATAATCTATACAACTAGTGATTTGAATTCCAATCTTTAAAGTACCTGCCTTAATCATTCAGATATCGAAATCGGTTGAAAACACCGAAAGCAATTTTTTTGATTAATTTGCGCAGAAACCCTCTTCCATTATGACTCCGAGGCCAGCCTTAATTATCTTTTTTTGTGAAGCCTTCGTTTTATTGACCGGCCTTAACACAAATAGACATGCCAATCCCTTTGGTAGGGTAATTGATTGTACAAGAGGAAAACTGAATGGTGATTTTCAATGCTTAATAAACCAACATCTTTTTACTTGCAAATAAAATGGAAATTTTCAAGGTATTTTTTTATCTCCTCAATATTTACAAAATGTAACTGCTCTTAATTATAAGGGTGTCTTATATGCATCCTTTGATATAACAATATCATACTCAGAAATAAATGAAAACATACTAATTTAGTACATAATATATCACCAAAGTACGTTTATGTCTTAAATTTACTAAAGGCCTGTCCTACCACTGGCTGATAGAGGCTCAGATAGCTTAAAACGTCACTGTCAGATAAGGGAACAAAATCCGATATTTACATACACATATTGTACACTTTCGATTGTTAATAATTTACAATTTGGTAAGACAGGCTCTAAAACTTTTTGTTTTATAAATGCGAAATATATTTTGTACATTTTATTAAAATAATTGCAGGTCTTTTTCAACGCTTTATGCGAGAAATTTCTATTACCCTAGTTTACACTTCGACGTTTAAAAAGGACAAGTACGACACACTCTGCGTAAATAAAGAGTACTTTGTGCATTCAAACGATGTTAAAACAATGGGCTACCTGCATTAGCCTGTTCTATTATTCCCTTTTCTCTCTATTTCTGCACGAAAGCACTATAAAAATGACTCGTTTTTGGTTTTGCTTTATTATTGCCCACTTTTATATAACCTACTAGCTTTCGCACGCGACACCGTCCGCGTAGAAATAAAAAAAGACAAAAGTGATTAGTATATGTGTTCTTTCAGACTGTCCTCTACGTCTCTGCCAAATTTCATCGAGATCCGTTCAGCCGTTTAGACTACTCTAACAAACATCCATCCATCTAAACATTCTCATTTACTCGGATTATATTAAGCAAGAAGGATAGTATTATAGTTTAAAAATAACTAAATACGCATAAGAAAAATCGTTCACCAATTTCATTCGCATAGAGATATTATTTTATACTTGCAACTTTATTCTCTTGAGGTTTCGACGAGAAGTTTCTATAATTTAAAGTGACAAGCGAGCAAGCTGCCACCCGAATACGACGAAATACGTCGTTTCTCGTGCGCACAGCAAAGGAATGGAACAAGTTGCCGGCGTCAGTGTTCCCGTCGAGTTATAACG
>LD688956.1:2117319-2135228 GCA_003118335.3 Papilio memnon
CAACTGTTGTGCGATTGTCGATTGTTTCGCAGCCCATTCAACTGTTTAGTTGCACAGCTAAAAATCGAGTAGCGTGCCCACCTCCATATAAGCTCATAGGAATGAAAGCGCGATTAAACGGTTGTGCGATAGTTTAGTCAAAGGTGTGCGCGCGCTGTTTTTCTGAACAGTGTGATCGTTCTGATAAAACTGAGCGTGTGTAGCGGGCTTTACATTGACCTTATCTTGTAACACTTTTCATGTGTGTAAAACATATTGACACCACGATATGTTTCAAACAATAGGCGCGGCAGTGGAACTAGCATACATCATCTATTTTCCAATCAGTAAAAATAAGAACAGTCATCCATTCCGTCCTTTTACGGAGGTTTGACAAAGTACTTCCATACATTTTTATCATAAGCCATAATATTCAATACGGTTTTAGCGATAACCGCGCCACACCATAACGTCACTGATCACACTCGTTTTCTCTTTTTCTTCTGTCTTTCTAGCCATTCAATCTCATTATTATCTTGTTTATGTCAAACATGAACATGGGATAATTAAAAGAAATAATACAAAAATACATATTATAATGTATACTGTTTAGTACGTGAAAACGTGCAATGTCTACCAGAAGGGGTGAACAAACGAATGAAAGTGGTTCTTGGGAAAACAAATCTCACAGTGTCAATATTGTCCAATTTGCGTTGCGTTCCGTTCCTGAGATATCTGTGTAAATAAAATTCTTTAATAGCTTCTATTGTTTAGGAATTTCACGTAAAAAAATATAATTTTTTTTGTTTGTAATGCGATTCTAAACCACTGGACAGTTTTCATGAAATTTTTACTACATATTTTTAAGAAGTTCTTATTAGATTTATTGCTTCCATTATGATTTTATACTCGTACTAGCTTTCGCCCGCGACTCCGTCCGCGTGGATTTAAAAAAAACAAATGTTAGTAGCCTATGTGTTCTTCCAGACTATCCTCTACATCTATACCAAGTATCATCCAAATTCGTTCTGCCGTTTAGGCTACAAACTCTAACAAACATCCATCCATCTTAACTTTTGCATTTATAATATTAGTATAATCATAAGGCAGTAAAACATTTAGACATTGTTATGACATTGGCAACGCATGTTAAGTTCATATCGACTACAAAAAGTAAATATATAAATATATTTAATTTAAACTATACAAATTTGCTCTCTCCTAAAATATATTTTATTTACAGTAATGAAACGATAGATTATGAAGCATGTTTTGGAACGGGGTCAAAATGTATACTGATGAATAAACAAACAGGATGAAAACAGAAATATTTGATTTAAATTAAGTTAACAAAATTTTAATATTGTCCACTTATGTTTGTTATTCATTCGTGAATGTTTCGATTATTTAAACAATGGCTTTCACAAGCGACTCCGTCCGCGCGGAATTAAAAAAAACTAAAGCGAGTAGCTTATGTATTCTTCCAGACTATCCTTTACATCTATGCCGAATGTCATCATCTTTACAATAATAGTTTAGATAGTAAGAGATGGATGTATTGCGTGAAAGGTGATAATCAAGAAGGAAGTGGCAACAGAGATGACGTAAGATAGATTTTGTGGAGGACGAAAACCAGATAAAGTCGGACCTTATTTGTGTGGGATATAAAAATAGACGATGAAGATTGCGTCCTCCCCGTTACGATTTCCACATCCCTAAGATCTTTGAAGAATAGTTGATTAATAATGAAAATGGCTTTATTATTTTTATTTCCATTAATCAACTTTCTTTCGGAGGGTAGAACATTCGTATCTGTCACAAGTCATTACGGTGTAAGATTAGTCCGCGTTACGTGAGAAATATTGCTGGTGTTGTATTACTACGCAGTATCTTTTATTGTGAATAAAAACTCAACTGGAATGAAACAAAAATAAAAAATAAAACCTTTATTTCTTTACATTTTCGATAAATAATCATCAAACTCCATTGAATAAAAATAGCAACTTTGAAACTGCAATGAAAGTGTTACTAATAAGAGTACTTGGTATTACAAGATTCAAACTTTATAGCAGCTCGTGGTTAGCTGCGAGGTCCACAGGTCCAGGATCCGGCGCAGTTCCGTACAAGATAGCGGCTATAAACTTTGGTTCGCACTATACTTATAAAGATTATGTTAAAACATTTCTATACATGTTTATAAATAAATCATTAACAGATTCATCTCTCATACAAATAAATTCCTCCGTAGATACGCAAACTGGACTCGAACCATTAAAATAATCAGCCTCGTACGTTAAATCCAATTGTTTCACTTCGCGTAGGAATTCTCTCAGACATGCGCATTGCCATGGATTGTTACTAAATGATATGTCCCTCAAATTAACTTTTGTAGACATTTTTAATAACTGATTTTCATACATGAATGTTATGTTATTATTAGAAAAACGAAATGATGTTAATGCGCTGCTATCAAACGCTCCTTGTGGAATATTTCTTATAAAGTTATAAGATAGATCAAGGTTTCTTAAATTATATTTATTTCTTTGAAACATATCCTGAGTTATATATCTTAATCTATTATTACTTAAATCGAGTGTTTTCAGATCTGTAAGTAATGAGAATGCACGCATATGTATGTATTCTATGAGATTATTTGACAAATTAAAAACTTGCACTGCGATCAAGTTATCAAAATACCACGATTTACTTATAGAAGTTATTTCGTTATGAGATAAATCTAGATCGTGTATCGTACTCATTGTTGTGTTAAACAAAAAATTTGGAAACTCTTTAATAAAACATTTTTTCATAACCAATAAAGTTAGCTTGGAAACTTTCGTTAAAAAATGCACTTCAGACATATTATTCCCAGATAAATATAATTGTATCACATCGGGTAAAACATTAGAATCTACATTCATACCAACTATATTATTATTAGTTAAATCTAATTGAAATAAATATGGGAAAATGTTTATGACATCTGATTTTATAGTTTTAAAATAATTACCATTTAAAAATAACTTCTTCAAATCCGTATTATTAAATATACCAGGCGGTAAATCTGTCAGTAAATTATAAGATAAATTCAACGACACTAGAAGTGTATTCATCTGGAACAAACCTGACGGTAAATCTGTCAATCGATTTTCCGACAAATCGAGAGTGTTAAAAAATCTCACTGTACGGAACGCATCCACTTCTATGCTTGATATTTGACAACCTTTTAGAATTACACTTACAACATCTGGCTTCTTAAATAGGTTATCTTTTTTTAATGTATTATTACTTTCCGTTGAGGTGCATAATAAATATGACATAAGATTATCTTCATAGTAGCAGGATATTTTTGCATTTGTTATAACAAACAATGATGGCCATATCACAAGTAACAATATGTTTATATTCATCTGAAAAAAGGAAACATTTTGCGAAACATTAATTTTGAAATACACC
Organism: Papilio memnon; assembly: GCA_003118335.3. Lineage (NCBI taxonomy): Eukaryota > Metazoa > Arthropoda > Insecta > Lepidoptera > Papilionidae > Papilio > Papilio memnon. Next base: position 2,120,755 of record LD688956.1, read on the forward strand.
AAAATCAAGGGACCTAGCACGAAAAATTGCGACAATGTATTATATTATAGTATTTAGGGAAGTTACCATATGTGTCATACAATTTTTTTCGATGACGTTGCTTTAATGCTTTATGGCAAACTTTCGTGCTATACCCTTGCCCAAATGTCGGCCGTTTGGGACGTACATACATAACGTTCAAAAATACCCTTCTGTCAGTCGGGTAAAAATAAATAAGGCCGGGTACACATGTTATGTTTTAATTGTATAGTTGGAATATCAGAACTTACGTGTATAGCCAAAACTGTAAACTGGGCAGTGTGACAGTTACTGTCAGTTAAACTGATAATTTATGTTACTAATCTTACTAATCTTACTAATATTATAAACGCGAAAGTTTAGATGGATGGATGGATGTTTGTTTGTTAGAGTTTGTAGCCTAAACGGCTGAACGGATCTCGATGAAATTTGACATAGGCGTAGAGGATAGTCTGGAAGAACACATAGGCTACTTGCTTTTGTTTTTTTTTTATTTCACGCGAACGGAGTCACGGGCGAAAGCTAGTCTGCTATAAATAAAGGCGAGTATTTTATTTAAAAACTTACCTTGGTCGTTTCAGTCATTTGTAATCGCTTGAAATCAAATCTTTGTATTTATCTGACATGAAATATTCAACTAGAAATTTAACGTCGTTTAAGAATTTAATAAAAAAAAAACTCTTAAACAAATGACGGCGTCTAATTTTACCACACTTTAAATCTGCACTGAATTTGGTATTTTAGGATTAATCGAGCCATGAGAAACGATAAAACACATTGCCCTATTGTATTTCGGCCAATCCGAACAGATAAAACTATTGAAAATGAGTGCCCCGAAATCATTTTATTTTACAAGTACAATCACTAAATTGTATGTTTCCTGTACTGTACAGATCATACTTAATATTATAAATGCGAAAGTTTGGATGAATGGATGTTGGTTATAGTTTGTAGCCTAAAGAGCTGAACAGATCAGGATGAAATTTGGCATAGACGTAGAGGATAGTCTGGAAGAAGACATAGGCTACTTGCTTTTGTTTATTTTAATTTCACGCGGACGGAATCGCGGGCGAATGCTAGTAATTTTATAAATACGAAAGTTTGGATGGATGGATGGATGTTTGTTAGAGTTTGTAGCCTAAAGAACTGAACGGATGTCGTTTAAATTTGGCATAGACGTAGAGGATAGTCTAGAAGAAAACATAGGCTACTTACTTTTGTTTTTATTCCACGCGGACGAAGTCGCGGGTGAAAGCTAGTATATTATAAATGCGAATGTTTGGATGGATGTTTGTTAGAGTTTGTAGCCTAAACAGTTGAATAGATTTCAATGAAATTTGATACAGATGTATAACATAATCTGGAAGCACACAGAGTACTTGCCATGTTTTCATATTGTTTAGGTAACTCGGCTAGGTAGCTAGTAACTCGCATTTTGAAGCTATTTTCATGCGATCGTTTTACATTAGCATTTAGTGACTCTTATCCTATAGAACAGGTCACAGCATTTGCTAATGGAGAATCACTGTGGCACTTAAATATATATAGAAGGGACGTGTATTTTGCTATTATTTTTTAAATGATTATTTTAAGCTAGATTGTTTAGTTTTTCTTCTAATAACCGATTCCTGTTACAAATATGAATTACTATGTATGTGTAATCAAATCTAAATAAATAATAAAGAAAATACTTTTCAACTGGCACCTTTGTTATTAAATTTTTGTTTTCAAGATTCATATAAACATTGAATTGAATTATGTTTAAATAGATTGGCCTGTCTAATGTTTATTTGTAGGTCTCTGTCAGTAAAATAAATTGCCAACGTGAAATGCGCTCCACTAGAAGTTTCAAACAAAGTACATTGATTCATAGAGTAGGGAAAGTTTATTTCAGTAACATTGCCTCGTACTTTTGTTGAATAACTTGTAATTAATTAACAAACATGAACTTGAATGATAGTCCAAACAAAAAAACGAAATTAATGGCATATCTCGAACGGTTTTTTACGTATCTACATATTTTAAAGGGAAAAAAAAATTGATCTTACATCTGTCAGGTGGATATAATCCACTGATCGCTATAAATAGACAGGCTATAAGACGTGTTATTTGATTTTCGCCATCTTGGTGCTGACGGTCGCAGTTGGTGTCGTAGGTAAGATTAAAACGGGGAACGATGAAGAAGCTATCATTTTCAGGCAAATACCTATCCATTTATACAGATCAGTGATATTACCAGTTAAGAGTCTATACAAAACACTCGTGCAACAAATACTGTGTGTTTTGACATTCTTAACACACGATGATGAATAATACAAGCGTCATGTGAGTCACAGTCGAAATCCAGAGTATAAACGACAAGTTATCTGGGGCATAAGTAAAACTAAATTATGATAGTTAACTAGCACCCACCTTTTATGCCAACATGTCTATGCTCATGTCATACGTACAAATATCATCGTCATCATCTCCTTCCCCTTATCCTACTCCCGTAGGGTCCGCACCGGGTATTCGTCCTCCAAATAACTCTGTCATCCGTCATCTCAGTCATCACTCCCATCATGTCACCTTTCACGCAATCCATCCATTTCTTTCTAGGTCTACCTCTACCGATGTACCCCTCTACATTCATAACTAACGTCCTTCTTGTTACATGCGGTTCATCCCTTCTCATAACATACCCATACCACGCTAACCTTTTACTCTTTATTTTCTCAACTACTGGAGGTACTCTCAAACTTCCTCTAATCTACTCATTTCGTATCTTATCCAATGTTATCCGTGTTACCCCACACACCCATCTTAACATACGTACAAATATAAATTAGGTTTATATTTCGACCTCAGACACAATAATCTTAATAATGCCGCTATCGATAATTATTAAATGCGAAGTAATAAAGATGTATTTTTGTACATGATAACTCCGTGCTATTATCGCAGTAAGACTTTTCTATCTATAACAACACATTCAATATTGCTGATAACGAAATAACATATTTTTTAAATTATTGTTTTTCTGTCTGTCCGTACCGCTGCGTTAGTTCCGAGTAATCTCCGGAACGGTTTGACAGAATTTGATGAGAGTTTGAAGGGAAAGTAGCTGAAAAGTAGCTGGGAATATTATAGGCATTATTCTTTGCTGATGAAGTTGCGGGCGACCACTATTATAGTAAAATAACGGTTGCCATCTCTGAAAAACCATCTCTGAGGGTGCCAGGCATAACTCTGAGATAAGAAATAATGATTTTATTGTGAGAATCACTCCGAAAATGACATTTTTTACAATATAATGGCAAACTGGTCACATGAAATCCCCGAAATAGATGTGACTGCTGGCCCTAGTCATTTTACTAATCTTACATCTTACTAATATTATAAATGCGAAAGTGTAGATGGATGGATGGGTGTTAGAGTTTGTAGCCTAAACTGCTAAACGGATCTCGAAGAAATTTGACAAAGATGTAGAAGATAATCTGGAAGAACACTTAGGCTACTTACTTTTGTTTTTTAACTCTACGCGGATGGTGTCGCATGCGAAAGCTAGTCTGTAATAAGTAAAAAAGTTGCAGATTACCTTCTGTTTAAAGACAGAGAAGATGTAAAGAAAAGTTTCTTTAGAAAAAAAGTAAAAAGACAAAAGATGAATAGGAAAACAGAAGACGTAAAGAAAAAAAAAGAAGTACACATATATGTACTCTACTTGGGTCAAATCCATTTATACTTCCCATGGTTTCCTTTATATCAATTGGTAAGAACACGAACTTTTAATTTTACTAGTGTCTTACATTAGCAGTAATTGTCATGTTGTAGCTATTTTGGTGAGGATTATATAAAGACCTACGCATTTAAACTTAATTATATTGCTATTGATTCGATAAGTAATCTTCATCCATAGGAGTCCTGATAAGATATAATTTAATGTTTATTACATGTTAGTAAAACAGTTTAATCAGTTGGCTTATTGGTGGTGCCATGATGAAAATTAGCACAATATTTTTGGCAATATTCAGGTAAATATAAAATAATCAGTTTAAAAATCAACAAGCATTTACCAATTCTTTATAGAAGTACTAGCTTTCGCCCGCGAATCCGTCCGCGTGGAATTTAAAAAAAACAAAGTGAGTAGCCTATGTGTTCTTCCAGACTATCCTCTACATCTATGCAAAATTTCATCGAGATCCGTTAAGCCGTTTAGGCTACAAACTCTAACAAACGTCCATCCATCCATCCATTCATCTAAACTTTCGCATTTATAATATTAGTAAGATAACTCTACATATAAAAACAACGGGAATCGTACGACAACGATTCTTCGATACTATAAATGTTCCTTAAAATAAATTAGTTATGTGTAAGGGATTGGTGATGCAGTTTGCATATCATCATCATAATTTTGTCTTCCCACTGCTGGACATAGGCCTACCGCAATGCCTTCCACAGAATGCAGTCCTCCGCCTTCCGCATCCATCCAACTTACACATATCTGAGAAGAAATTCAAAAGTTGTGTAGTCAAACCATGTGACAATGCATTGGGTCAGCGTTAAGCGATGGTCATCCCTAAACCGTAACCCTAACCGGCTCAACCGCTCGGTTGTAACGTATAAGAGCTCGTCATCGGACCTCTCGTTAGAGGTTTTGTAAATAATTTTGCTTTATTTAATAAAAATTCCTTTTCAAGTCTATTCTCTACTGGATATGGAACATGCGGGAACGGGAGAATGCAGTATGCGTCAAAAATGTTTCCACCAGATTTTAAATTCGGCGTATCAACTGCGGCTTATCAGATTGAAGGCGGTTGGAATGCTGATGGTACGTGACCTTTTAAATTAATCAGACTGTTTTTATCAGAATTTTGCAAGCCTTTTTTATTTATTTAGTAAAGCAAGTAGTCACCATACTTTGTGTTCTTAAAATCCAGATTTTGGAATTTAATGGCCGAAATTAATATTCTATTCTCGAATTTATTTTGGAGTCAAATGAATTAGAAATACCACGCTTAAGCAAAAATTTCGGTCGTCCCAGTTGTGTTAAAAAATGCAATAATAAGTACTTACATATTTAACTCTGTATCAGGTAAAGGATGGTCGATGTGGGATCATCTAGTTCGTACGGACCCTGAATTTATAGCTGACAATACTAACGGAGATGTAGCTGCCAATTCGTATCATTTTTATAAAAAAGATATTCAAATACTTAAAGATTTGGGCGTTGATATATACAGATTTTCAATATCATGGCCGAGAATTTTGCCATACGGTCGAGCGGATTATGTAAATCCATACGGCATCGCATATTACAATGCGCTGATTGATGAGTTATTAGCTAATGGAATAACACCGTTCGTAACGATGTATCATTGGGATCTGCCGCAAAATTTGAATGAACAAGGCGGTTGGTTGAATGAAGGCTTAGTGGATATATTTGGTGATTACGCTAGAGTATTGTACCAACATTTTGGCGATCGTGTCAAACATTGGTTGACTATTAACGAGCCGTATGTTCATTGTTACCAAGGATTTGTTGCTCTTCGTCATGCTCCTAGAATAAATCAGCCAGCGACTGGATTCTATGAATGTGGTAGGCATATACTGTTGGCTCATGCGAAGGCATATCATATCTATCAGGATGAATTTCAATCGCAAGGCGGACAAGTTGGGATAGTTTTGAGTATGGATTGGGGATATCCTGCAAGTGATTCAGTTGATGATGCAGAAGCGGTTTTGGATTATTTCGCTTTCCATGTAAGATATAATTTAAATATTTTAAATTGAATATAAGAAAAGTTATAATACTTGATATGAGAAGTATAAGAGCAATAACAGGAGATATTTTTTAGAATTTAATAGTAAAGACAGCACAAATACATTAATAAAAATAACATTATTATTATCGTGTAAACAACAATTAATACGGCAAAATGTGCCAGTTTGACTCTAATTTTTTTTACTATAATATCGCTTAGTTCATTTATTTTATTTTAGTTACATTTTTCGCTAAGTAGAAAGTAAATCTAATTTTGGATTTTAACGATTAGAATTAACAATGAAGTTCTTTTTTCTCCCTTACAGTTGGGAATATTTGCAAATCCGATTTTATCAAGCGAAGGTGACTATCCTCGACGTATCATTGAACGCGTAGCTAACATCAGTCGTACTCAAGGATTCCAGATTTCTAGACTTCGTCCCTTCAGTCAGGATCAAATAGAATACATGAGAGGCACATCCGACTTCTTGGCTTTGAACCATTATAGTAGTGATATGGTATACAGAAACGCTTCAGTTATGGGAATGTATGTAGTACCTTCGTTCAATGATGATACCGGTTTTGCAACATATAAAGATCCGAATTGGCCAGTTAGTGCCAGTGCCTGGTTAAGGGTATGTACAACATGTTCGAATTATAAAAAAACATATTTATTGTCTGCCAGTACGAACGATTCAATTGGCTCCATGGATGTCGAGACTTTTTATCTAAGTAAGAAGATTTTTGTTTCCAAAAACTTCAACGGCTAGTTCTGCTTTGCAGGTCCAGTGCAAGTCAAATTTCTTTAGTGCTCAATATGTTAATAGACGCCGGTTAACTTAACGTTTAACCTAGTCATCAAAATGTTTTTTTTAAAAGAATAACAAATAACCTAACGCCATTGAGTTGATTTTTAATATATTTACCTTATCTTTATTAACAAACATAAATATGTTTTCAGGAACATGCACAGGGATTTTATAACCTTCTAGTATACATAAGAGATACATACGATAATCCAACAATTTATGTAACAGAGAATGGTTTTTCTTCTACCACCGGTTTGAACGATACCGGGCGAGTCCAGTATTTTAGGAATTATTTAACAGCTTTATTGGACGCCATGGCGGAAGGCGTTGATGTTCGTGGTTACAGCGCTTGGAGTTTAATGGATAACTTTGAGTGGGCGATGGGTTATACGTAAGTTGACATGCTTGAGGATGACGACGCGAATGAATTACATTTTGTACTGAGCGCACCTGAATTGATATACGGGTAATATTTGTAGAGATCGTAGCATCAACTGCTACACCAATGTCCCTTTTTATCTCTGAAATACCACGGCCATACAGAAGACAGACGTGAAGTGGAAGTAATTCTGCTATTCGTCTGATGATGGTGGATCTCAAATTCTAGTCCTCTTCTTCGTCCTACCCTTTTCTTATAGGGGAATTAAGGAAGGGTTATTGGGCTTGGACGTATAGGAAGGGGAAATATCTTTCTGTACGTTTCCTCCTCCGTCCCTAAAAATACGCACATTTTCACGAAATCAGGTGGACGCTTGCTCTTACTATTAAATAAAAATGTAAGTAATTTAAATGATGATATATTTCCAGGCAAAGGTTCGGGCTTTACGAAATAGATATAAATGATCCCGAAAAGGAAAGGATTCCGAGAAAATCTGCGCTGGTTTATAAAGAAATTATTAGCAGTAGGTTTATTGACCGGGATTTCGATCCTAATCCGTACGAAGTCAGCGGAGCTGGTTATCTGAACTCATGTTTTTTTGTGATAATTGTAGCGTATTTATTAAATATTGTGATTTAAAGTGTTTAAAAAAAAAAACAAAATTCACTACATTTTATAAATCATTAGACACTTCGTTATCAGTTGATTTTTGTTGAATAACAAAAAGTGTTTGATATCTGTTTCATTTGGTACTAGCTGTTCCTGTGCGGCTTCATCCGCATGAAATTACAAAAAAAAAATATTTTATTGTTTACATTTATCAAATTCTCAATAGCAAATGTCAAAATACCAATTACCTTACTATGGCAATCTTGCTTCCTTGATGTTGGCAGTAACTTATGGTCTCTTTCCCACATTAGGGATTTTATCCAAAATATTTACCCCTTAAGTTTAATGACGTGAAAATATATAACCTAAAGCGTGACTTAAGTGTGGGGCTTTTTATTTAAATAATAATTATTCAATAATATGCTATAATTGCTGACATCTTAGGCAACAAAGAAGTGTGTGTTTATGCTTTATGATATTAGTATAGATAAAAAAAAACCTCGGTTAATTTCCTTCCTAATGGAGGGTTCTGTAAAAATTTAAAGAAGAAAACGAATAATTTTGATAAAGTAATAAACAAAGAACATTTAAAATATTAAAGAGAGAATCAACAAACACTTTAGCGAGAAGCGCGGTGGAGCGTAATGGAATGTAAATTGGGCAAATATTTAATTCTGAGACATTGAAAATTCATAAAGTACACATTTCCTAATTATGTTGTAAATAGAGATTTTGTAAAAACGCTTTGATTATTGTGAAAAGATTATCAAATGACATATAAAATTCTATAAACTCATGTTAGTGGTAGGTACACACGTAGGTATGCTCGATAAACTTGCTATTACGAACATGTGTACCATACAAGTCCCAGGAGAAATGCTGGAAGTCAACCAAAAAACACGATACACACGTTCATATTTGCTCGAGAACGAGCAAGTTTATCGAGCATGTACGTATGTGTACCATAAGATTCAGCTACAGCTATTATAGACAACCAGCTAACGCCCACCACTTTTCCTCGTGGAATTACAAAAAAAAAACAAAAGTAAGTAGCCTATGTGTTTCCTTAGACTCTCCTCTACATCTATGCTAAATTTGATCGATATCCATTCAGTAGTTTATGCTACAAATTCTAATAAACATCCATCCAAGAAAACTTTCGCATTTATATTATAATATTAGTGTAAGATTTGATCTTTTTATCAATATTATTGAGACCAAAAATAACAATAAACGTGTATTTAGCTATTAGAATAGAAAGTGAGAAATTAAAAAAATTACTATCCCAGATATTTTAGTATTTGACTTTCGAAGCATTCATTTTTCTATTATTTTATAAGTCATAACTTCTTTTTTAAGATAATTTATTCTAAACATTTTATTATTGGTCTAAATCTCTGTGATTTTTTTTAAATCATCACCAATCATATGAGAACTAACCTACCATTCTTATAGATAACACAATGTGAACATTACGTCCACAAAAATATTAACATAACCGTAGAATTCCAAGTCCATGACACTTGAGTTACATTCTAGCTTATGCCCGCGACTTCGTACGCGCGAAATTAAAAAAAAGTCTACATCCTACATCTTTTCCAAATTTCAAATCCATTGAGTCGTTCTGGAGATACTTATTAAAAAACATCCATATATCCATCCACCTAAACTTTCGCATTTATGATATTAGTAAGATAAGACTGTAAGAAGTAAGATAAAGTATTGACATTCCTTCATTCTATTCAGTTTCTTCAAACCAGAAACAAAAGGCAGTCGAAACCCACAGAAAACTCAACACAGAATACAAAATTTAAAGTCTTAGTATGCACTATTAGTTAGGAAGGACGTTAGTTATGAATGTGGAGAGTTACACCGGTAGAGGTATACCTAGAAAGAGATGGATGGATTGCGTGAAAGATGACATGATCAAGAAGGGATGGCTGAGATGACGGATGATAGAGTTATTTGGAAGACGAAATCTCGGTGCACCGACCCTACGGGAGTTGGATAAGCTAGGCGAGCTGATGACGATTAGTTTTACACGAAGCTATTTAAATTTACGCGAAATTCGCACCAAATAAGCCACAGCGAGCTGTACGTTTGTGATATTCACATTGATTAAAAGCCTCATTATAAACGATGTTTCATTATGTGTATTCATTTCGTGTATAAACAAAGGCCGTGGGATACGCACTGATTGATTTATAAAGTGATTGCGTACTACAGCTTTATAACCGTGCGTTTACTCTACGAAAACAACTGAATGAGAACGTATTGCCATCACTGTCATTCTTTTTACGAGAGAAAAGGTGCTTTGATTTATTATTTTCAGCAATATGTACGAGTATTTTAAAACGAAAGACGAAATGTCTCAATATATCGTCCTGCAGCGTCGGTGGCTCAAGGGTTAAGCACTTGACTTGTAACGTACAGGCCCTGGTATCCCGCCATGTCCCAATGTTCTTTTCGAATTTTATATGCCCATATTTTAATGTTCTTATGGTGGAGGAAAACATTGCGATGCAACCTGCATATGTCGGCAAAGAAATTCAAAGATATGATGTGGGCCAACCCGCAGTGGGCCAGCGAGGTTAACTATGGCCTAATCACCTCTAACTTAGGGCAGGCTCCGAGCTCCTTAGTGGGGACGTATAGTGAGCTGGTGATGATGATATCGTCCGACTAGTTTATGTTACATGTAACAAATTTCATTTTTCACAAATTTTCCTAACATTAAGAAAAATAGGATTGCGAAAATTTTAATGGAAGTAGAATTTACTTTGCTCCGTTGACGCAAGTCGAAATTAGTGTTTGCAAGTTGCAAATAGCTTTTATTTCAAGAAGGAAAATTGTTTCTCCATTCATTCTTGGAATGAATTTAAAGATGTTTTTATTTTAACCGTCTTCACAATATACTTCTAAAATATAACAGTGAATTTATTTGGGAAACATTCCTACAAAACCATCTTACTAATATTATAAATGCGACAGTTTAGATGGATGGTTGGATGGACGGATGTTTGTTAGAGTTTGTAGCCTAAACGACTGGACGGATGTTTGTTAAAGTTTGTAGCCTAAACGGCTGAACGGATCCTGATGAAATTTGGCATAGGCGTAGAGGATAGTTTGGAAGAACACATAGGCTACTTACTTTTTTTTTCACGCGGACGGAGTCGCGGGCGAAAGCTAGTTTTTTATAAACTAACTTTGACGCATATGCTTTCGATCGAAATTAAAAAAAAATAATTTAGTAAGTTGCCTATATTTTCTTCTAGACTATGTCCTAAATTTATGTCAAATTTAATTTATATCCGTTAAGCCGTACTGTAGATACCTTCTCCATCTATCCATCCGAAGATTTTCATAGTGTACGAGATGTGAGTGACAGTAATTTATTCTAAGATAGACATGTTTGTAAAGGTGTTACGCATAAAGTTTGAATTGAAAAAAATCTGTTATATGAAGCTTATACTTATGTGAAAATTACAAATATAACCTCTAAAAGTAAAGCTCGCTTTTGTGGTGTTTATTTGTGCCTTTATGGTTCACTTTACTTCGAGAAATTCAAAGATATGTGTGTAGTCAACCAACCTCCATTGGCCAACGTGGGCCTATGGCCTAGTCACACTTAGGGTAGGCTCCGAGCCCCTCAGTGTGGACGTATAGTGAGCTGGTGATGATGATGATGCTTAACTTTTGGGTTCCTGATCGGTATCTGATACATTTTATCAGTCCATATTGTTAGACTTTCTTTAATCTTTTAGCACTTTCTGTGCTCGTGTTATTTTTGTTGAAATTGCACTTTGAAAAATTCACTTCGATAGTTATTACAGTGGTTTGTAACATCTGCGCGTAATACTACTTTGAAATTTTGTAAGCATTTTTCTTTTAAAATTTATATTAGATATGAAAAATATGTTCAAATTACTAATATGTTAGTGTTAAACACGTGCATATCTTAAGATCAATGCTAAGAGATATGAGTAATGTTAAAGTCACTATAAGCGACTTGCCACGTCTTTGCTTGGACATTTTTATGAAGTTTGAACGATCTGTTACGCAGGTATTAGGTAGCATTCAAGGTTTAAGATATTTTTTAAAATAGTTACTTTTTGAGTTCGTTGATTACAATCAATTATTTTATGCAGATATTTTCTAAAACAAATCGAAGTTCACTTAATACATGCAGCTGTAATACTATTAGTTTGAAAATTACAATATCCAATGTAAATTCAAAAGACAACTTCAACGTTTCCCTTTAAATTCGAAATTTGAATTTCTATTTAGTAAGTTACAACTTATCTGCACATTGAGAGGTTCCCCATTCTGAGCAGATTGTAGCGTAAACTTTGTTACGCGAGTTCCCTAATATTATTTGCATCATTTATATTCATATTCAGAATTTCATATATTTAAATAAATAAAGAAGAAATAAACGTGGCAATAAATCATTAAACGATAAAAATAATTGGTTAAAGAAACCAAAAATACCCGACTTTCTTTCTTTTTATAAGAAAAAGGGACAAACCCGCAGCGGAAACAACGAGGTGATCACCATCACCCATAGACAACGGACAGATGCTTTGCCGTCCTTTGAGAAGGTAAAGCATTCCCCTTTTGAAGGAGTCTAAGCAGTTTGGAATACGCTCTTAAGGACAGCCATTGTCTGTGTCAACTGTCGTGTCGTCCAATGACACAACTCGGCGTCAGAAGTTGTTATAATTATAAATGGAATGACTCCTCACATGCCAAACATGCTTTAGTCTTTTAAACTACAGGATGTGGGATTGCAAGTTTTTTTTTTAAGTAAGGTGGTAAACGAGCAAGAAGCTACCTGAAATCGCCGAAATAGCGAGTCGACCGCTACCCATAGATATCCGTAATTGCAGACATTTAAAGATGATATTTTTCTTAGTGACAACTACATGTTTATCATCATCATCATCATCGTCTTCCTCCTTATCCTACTCATGATTATACAACATTAAAATTTACTTGTCGGAGTGATGAGCGGTTTGTAAAATTAATTCCGAAAGCAGATCATATACACGGTAACGATCTACCATTGTGTGCACAGGCGTGCGTATGTCGGAGATTATGAAATAATAATCGCCTAACATTAGAAACACTATCCTTAGTTGACCACCATCTTAATTGATAACTTCACAACACACTCCAATCGAATTGCAAACATTTACAGAGATTAACCAATTGATTTTATAATAACAAAACGTATCATTACACCATTCAATGACAACTGTCATCTGTCATTAGATCGCTGCTTGACATCTATCATGCACGATTCACATTCAGCCAGTACTCAAAATTATTAGTTGCCAGTTACTTTAATTGTTCAAAAATTAACAATAATTTAGCCCCGTTATACTTATATACCCTTGAAACACATTAGCCAGTAAGTCTGTAATAAATGTGCGTAAAATATATTTCGTAACAGAATCGGGAGCTGATAAAAAACTTGTTAAATAAATGGCTTTATTTATACTCACGATGGTCAAAGAAAGCTTTTGATATTCAGCCTGAATATCTGATAGTATACGTGTAAAGGCAGTTTTGTTTCAACGTTATCGCATTAATCAAAGAAAGTACCCGACAACGTAAGCTCATTGGCACAGTAACAAAACTCGGAAGCTTCTAATGGAAGCTTTTAAATATCGAAAGTAGATTTCGTTTTATTTTTTTTTCTTTGGAAGTCTTTTTGATAGTATCCAAAGATGAACATAAAAATATTATGGACAAAGCTTTGAATGGAATTTTAGAACACATTTTCCTTGTATTAAAAGTTTGCGTCTTCATTGTAAAAAATAAATAATCATAAGAAATTATTAGAAACTTAAATTGTTGTTGCATTAGAATCAAAACATTAAAACCTATCAAAAGAATATCATCATCACCAGCTCACTATACGTCCCCACCGAGGGGCTCGGAGCCTACTCTATATAGTTAGGGTGACTAGGCCATAGTCAACCACGCTGGCCAAGTGCGGGTTGGTTGACTTCACACATATCTTTGAATTTCTTCGCCGATACGTGCAGGTTGCATCACGATGTTTTCCTTCACCGTAAGAGCGTCGGGTAAATTATGTACATATGAAAATTAGAAACATCACAGTGGTACATGGCGGCGGGATTCGAACTCAAGACCTGTAGATTACAAGTCAAGTGTTTAAACTACTGAGCCACCGACGCTCTTCAAAAGAATATAGGTACAACTAATATAATTAAGAGTAGTTGACCATCTTTCCAAACATAGCATCGATTCCGCGTTTCGTCTGATGAGTGTTCGTGGCGGAGGTCTAATTAGAGTCCCTTACTTATCCCATCCATTTTTTATAAAGAAGAAATGGGAAGTTAATTTGACGGAGGTAGGGACGCATAGAAAGGGGGAAATTACCTGTTTTTATGCATCCTCCTGCGTCGATTTATGCTAGACGCATCTGCAGGATGTCTATGGGCAGCGGTCGCTTAGTTATTTCGGTGAATTCAGTTGGCCGATTGTTTGCTATCTTATGATATAAAAAGTGTACCAATAGTAAAATTCGATGTGGAACTTATGATTATGTGCGATTTTGCTTCAAATATTTAGAAAATATCTCGTTATGTCCGCTCTACAGTTACAATATTATATTTAAATCTAAAATATTATAGTTATGTATACTAATCTATACTAATATTATAAAAAGGAAAACTTTGTATTTTTGTATGTATTTGATTCACGCAAAAACGACTGGGCCGATTTTAAATATTCTTTCACCATTAGAAAGGTAGTTTATCTGTGAGTAACATAGGCTATATTATTTATTACTTTTTAATTGCACGCAGACGAAGTCGCGAACAACAGCTAGTAGTTATATACAATTGTTGATATGCCTATTTCAGTAACTTAGCAATAGGAA
>LD688956.1:2170305-2183258 GCA_003118335.3 Papilio memnon
GCAACATTTTTAAGTCTCTTATTAACTCATTATAATTTTTTGCTCAAATATTTATTTCGACTCTTCATATTCAAGCAAAATGTTACTTTTACAATATTATCATTTTTCGTACCTTCTCTCTAATCTTGGTAAAGCCAGTCGAACTGTTCAATTAAAACTGATCATCTATTGCGAGCTTAAAGTATACAATCTTTCATATAAGTCTATCCCTCGATAAAAACGTTTAACCTTTTAGCCCTAAATTGGAAGCTAAAGAAAAACACGAACTACGTACAAAATAAATTTAACCCAGTATCATATTCCCAGGTTGAATGTATCGGATAAAACTAAATTCATAAAAAAAGGTAGGATCGAACACGTTTTTAGTTCATCGACATTTTTGTACACTTATCTACGAAATGGTACACGGTGCTTGTGTTGGCCGGTCGAACATATGATTATTATTTTTATATTGTCACATACATAATTATTACTAGCTTCCTCCCGTGACGCCGTTCGCGTGGAATTAAAAAAACGTAGCCTATGTGTTCTTCCAGACTTTACATGTACGTTAAATTTCATCGATATCTGTTCCGCTGTTTAGATAGCAAACTCTGACATACATCTATACAACCATCTAGACTTTCGCATTTCATATTCAAATCTCCGCTTTTCTGTACCGAGCCCTTATTCTTTTCTATAGGTTACATTTGTCAAATTCTCAAATGTCAAAGTTAATATAATAACCTTGCTTCCTTAAAGTTGGGATCTTGTAGTTTATGGTCCCTTTCCCACGTGAAGGTTTCTTCCAATTTATTTACCTTATAACTTTAATAGCGTGAAAACATATAACCTAAAGCGTGTCAGTAACTATAGGGCTTTTTAACTTTTTAAACATGCTGTGATTGCTGACATCCTACGCCACGATGAGAGTGTGTTTACGCTTTATTATATTAGTATAGATTAAAGCATGACTTTTATATTCTACTGCAGTTGAGATTTTCTAACAATTACTAAGAAATCTACCTAACATTCTATTGTGTTTACGCTTTTATTGTTGTTGATAAGTCTAAAGAAATGTTATTATGAGATTTCATACTGCAATAAGCTTAGTCACATTAGAAACTTTACTTAGCGAAATTAGAAAGAAATTGTACTCAAATGACGTCACATTGCAATCTAAGTTATTTTACCATCACTCTTTATAACACAAGAATAAGAAATATGAATAAAAACATTTTCAGTTATAACCGAAATACAGAAAATGTGAAAGAATATTAAAAAGGTACCAGGCAGGCGTGGCTGGCATTCCTTACATTGCGTGCGTTGCGCCCAAACGGGTTCCTATGCAGACTATACACGTTAGTTATTTCATAACGGCAGAACCGACAGATATCACCGAATTTCATAGTACACCTGAACAGTTTTGTGACAGTAAGTTCAAAACCTAATGTGTGTGGCCATCATTACACTTCGTATATTCATATGAATGTAGTCGTAGCCTAAATTCACTTTTATGAATATATTTTGTATTTAGAAAGTCAATAATAATAAAAAAATGGAAGGTCGCATATGTGCCAAACACGACGGGTTCGGGTCCCTCGGCATAACCTATCCTGAGACTACGGATGCACCGGGGGCATAATATTGTTAACAAGGGGATGATGGTGTAGAATAAAGTGTTACGTACCTACTCGATGCTCGACTCACCGCCTGCAGGTGCCTGGTCTCTGTCGGTGTCAATCGAGTCAAGTCTAGTTTTGTCAAGTCTATAGGCGCGATGCTTCCGTGCGTGTGCACCGTTGTTGTTCCTAACGCGAAACCGAAATTCAACGTGACCCGTTCACTAACAAAAATTACGCCCGTTGTGTCTTTAGCGATGCCGGACAAGCAATCACTTCCAATGACCTTTGAACTCGCATTTTTGTAACGGACTGATACGCTTGGCTGCTTGCACATGGCACATTTTACTGCAGCCCTCTCCGCAGGCCCGCGCCGGACCGAACCGGATTCGAATCTACCCTCCTTTGCCTGCGAATAAAAATTCGTCCGGTTACCCGCAAAAGGAACGTAGTTCAAACTATATGTTTATAATCGAATATGGCGAACCGGTTCATCTGTACCGAGGCGGTTTCTACTTTTATCTCAAAAGGAGGAAAGCTATTATATTTTTTTGTTTAATAATCACGGCTGTTAATATTAATATTTCGGTCTTACAAGTTTTCTATTTGCGTTTTACAAGTATAGGAGTTTTATTCTACAAAAACATACTTCGTTTTCGCCTATATTACTAAAAATAATCGTATTCTTGAATATTATAAAAGACTACCATACGCCCGTGACTCCGTCCGCGTGGAATTAAAAAAATATCCAACCATCCATCCAAAATTTCGCATTTAAAATGTAAATGCGTGAAATATAAAAATAATTTCAACAACGTAGACCTCACGTGGGGTAATTCACCCTTCATTTTCCATTTTTATCGGCAACGCCATTGGTTTTCTATTTATAAAATTGTTCGGGCCAGAATCTCATAAAATTCAATAACGCGACCCTAAATTACGATCCCACAGATAAAATGAAGCCGCTACATAAATAATTGAGTAATTTGTACGTCGATGTTAATAAATGGAATACGTAATTGCCTAACGACTTTCAAATGACATACCAAGTATGTAAGATAAAAATTCAACATTTTTAGAAGATTTTTTACTTATATACTAGCTGTCGCTCGCGACTTTGTCCGCGTGAATTTACAAAATAATAAAAAATAGTCTATGTTACTCACTGATAACGTAGCTTTTTAATGTTTAAAGAATTTTTCAAATCGACCCAGTAGTTTTCAGTTATTTTAATACATTTTCCTCCTTTATTGCCGAAACTGAGCATAAATTTACAATTGTAGGTAACACTTACCATACACACATAGTTTTTTATACAAACAAAAATACCTCTATAAATCTTTCCTCTTTATATTATTTGTATAGATTGAATCGCCAATAGCCTAATGGATTATGGGTACGGACGACTACGTGGACCGGAATTCGAATCCTGGCATTTGACTACTGTAATGGTGAAATATTTCATCAATTAACAGGAAACTTTAAAGAAATATTAATTGTTACTCAACGTTTTTCATTAAATCGTGTAACGTTAGAAGCATCTAGGTTAAGGAATAGGGTTAAAATAATCGACACAAATACTAATCCGGCGCTGAAGGCTTGCCGATGGCTTCCCCTTTCACGAACACTGACCGCGTCTCGTGCTCATCTGCTCAATCTCAATTAACGCGTGTCGTAGTGCAGCTGTCGGCAAAGCTTCTGCGCACGAGTAATTACGCGTGAAATGCTAAGTGTGCGACTTATTCAGATAATCTTATCGTTTTGTTTATTCTCAAACATGTCTACGTATTACTTCGTAAATTATTCATGTATAGGAGCCACAGCCATATCATGCTTTAATAAAATATAGTATTCTTTAGCTCCTATGTTTTCTTCTGATTTGTACAGAAAAACCTAAGCAATAACACCGTTTCTCCTTGTAATCACAATTCTTGTTCGCAATACGAGTCTCGCCGAGTTAATACAACACTTTTATTTCTGACTAGCTTTCGCCCGCGGCTCCGTCCGCATGAAATTAGAAAAAACAAAAGTGAGTAGCCTATGTGTTCTTCTAGTCTATCCTCTACGTCTATGCCAAATATCATCGAGATCCGTTCAGCCGTTTAGGATGCAAACTCTAACAAACATCCATCCATCCATCCATCCATCCATCTAAACTTTCGCGTTTATAATATTAGTAAGATATAATTACAGTCCGATTATTAACATAACGAGTAGAATTCTTACATATTAAAATTATGAAAATAAATATTTAAATAATGTGTTGGATCATAATTACAAAGTTTATATTGTTATTTGAAATAACGATAAATGGTATTGATTTCTAGCACATACTAAATAACCTTTAAGAATACAGAATGTACATCAAAATAGTTAAATAGCTAACACATGTCACTATTTCGTGCTATCGCTGTCACGTTCTATGTTCCAATCATGCTTTTTTTTCGTGAATACATTCACAGTACATTCCATCGTAAATGTTTTTGTTTAAAGAAATCCAACAAACACGTGTAGCATTTTATAAGTTAATCCCACGGTCGACGGATCCGGGCAGGTTCCGGAATAATGTATTAAAACATACAAAATTATATTTCGATTTATTTAAATGTGTGCAACAGTGGCACACTCGGTTACTTAATATGACAATAACTGTTAGAGCCTGAATCTAGTATCAGAAATCTAAACTAAGGAAATGCGGTAGTTACGACTAAGTACTATCGGGTAATCTGGTATTATTCCACTTAAAACGCAACGCATTGAGACGACGACGCACAATCAATAGGAAACCGGGAAAGGCCTTGACTGTACATATTTCATTGCGTAGCTAAAATAACAAGGCCTAGAATCGTAATATTGCTCTCCCTAGTGGCGAGCATCGAATAAGAGTTTTTCTGCATTTTATTTCCAAGCAAATGAACTATGAAATTTTATACAAAAATCGTCTCTTTCTATTGCTTACGTTATATGGCTTAATTTAAAATAACTTTATTATTAAGACTTAGAAAATATATTTTGAATTCTTATACAAATAAGTTGATAAAAGATATTCTTAGCAACACCTAGTTTATTATAATTATGAATTATCCCTATTATAAACAAAACGTTGCCTGGAAGTATACTGATAAACGGATAATGAGCTATTGTGGTCGACGGGTCATTATGTCGGAAACGACCTCATTTATCCGTGGGTGTCACTTAATATCGCACTTTATTGTACAAAAAGTTAATATTTACACGTAATTTGTCCTAAACAACGATTAATATTTATTTAAGATTAGCTTTCGCCGGCGACTCCGACCGTGTGGAATTAAAAAAAAAGTGAGTAGCCTGTGTTCTTCCAGACTATCCTCTTCATCTATACAAAATTTCATCGCAATCAGTTCAGCCGTTTAGGCTACAAACTCTAACAAACATCCATCTAAACTTTCGCATTTATAATATTAGTAAGATTTAAGACTAAACATTCGTTTATTTTATTGCCTGACTGAAGGTACGGTAACATTTTTAAGTATATTTGTATGTAGTAACCAACTTGATTATTCATGTATAAAACGTCTTGATTCGTATACGTCCAAGGAGTGCTATAGAGTTAACGGCCGCATATTGAATCGAATTAAACATTTGGTAAGCGCCGCTTACAATCCGACAGGCGCCTTTGTAATGGAATTTGGAGTTTAAGCGGGACCTTAGACGGTGTTACATATTTAAATATTGGTTCAGCATTCTGTAAGTCAGTCGCTTGTCACTCTAATTGAGGAGGTTAACGAATTCTGGAACGACACCTAAATATATAACAGTACTTGAAATAATAAGGCCATGCTTAAACTTTTTATTAAAATTAAAATTATGACGTCTGTTAGAATATAAGCGACGCTTACGTAGTAATGTGTTGGAGATTCGTTTCAGTATACAGCCTTAAGTATAACTATAATAATATATTACAAGTAGTATTTATTGTGTAAAAATTCTCAAAGACTACGAAATATCTTTCGTAAATAAAATATTTATCTGGGCTTTTATAAAAGCGTTTCTAAAGAGGTTCGATAAGCCTCAGGGGAGTCCCCAAGGGTTTGGAGAAGGAACTCATATATTTCAATCTATCAATAGTAACTATACTTTTCAATTTTTTAATAATACTTTTCGATTAGATTTTAGTATCCTAATAATGAAATCGTTTAAAAAGTTTTTATGTATAAAAACAGTTACTTTCTATAAAGGGGAGATTATAATTTGTATATTTCGTTATTGGAACAATGTGGGAAGTTTAAATAGATGTTTATTGCTGGATATATTCGCATTGGATAGCCGATTTATGCAAATTTTACTAATATTATAAATGCGTAAGTTTAGATAGATGGTTGTTTTTTAACATTTGCCTTAACAGACGGAAACAGTTGAAATTAGGGATAGATGTAGAGCAGTCTGAAAGAACACATAGACTACTTGCTTTTGTTTATTTAACACCAGGTAATGTCAAAATAATGTGAAAAATGTTTCAAGTGAAGTGTCAACTATGCTTACTCTATATTTTTTTAATCTCGTTGCCCAGCGAATATTTATATGGGCTATGAAATATTTCCCTTATTCAGACTTTATGAGAAAAGCGAAAATACTTTTGGTGTGCATTTTATTCATTTCATGAAATACTTCTAAACTATGCCGGTACTGAAATGGATGCCTTGTAGTCGTAGTAAACATTATTACAAATTCTTGGAGACTAGTTACGTGGTTGGCAAGGTTCCCCTTTCATAAGTTACAAGAGGTGGCTCACTTATGTAAGCTTATCTATATCTACGAGTATATCTACACTAATATAATAAAGAGTAAACACACACTACTTCGTGGCGTAGGATGTCAGCAATTACAGCAAATTTATGAATAATTCGTTCTTAATAAAAAGCCCTACACTTATGACACGTTTTAGGCTATTTTTACGCTATTAAACTTAAGGGGTTAATAAATTGGAAAAACCCTCATGTGGGAAAGGGACCATAAACTACAAGCTGCCAACATCAAGGAAACAAGATTGCCATGGTACGGTAATTGTTATCCAATGTCAAAGACCTTCGTTGTTATTTGTGCATTTGAATTTTGACATTTACAATTGACAATTTGACAAATGTAAACAATAATATAAAGTTTTTATAATTTCACGCGGATGAAGCCGCACGAAAACAGCTCGTATATGATAATTTGTAAGTGTATTTATGCAGCTGACTATATTATGAATTTTCAGTGCAGTAGAATTCAGGGGCAAATGTGAAGTAATATCACGCGAGCGATCACTTTCTTGAACCATTGGTTTGTGTAAACAGGCCACATTACACTGACAAGTGACTGGCAGCTAAAGGTGTTTATTGTTTGGCGCCTTGAGGCTCAGAGTACGTTTAATTAAAAGTAATTATGTTATAATTTCATCAATAAACCCGTATGGCTTTAGAACTCTGACAAAGACAAAGTAAATTTAGATTTGGTACAATTGTTCCTTTGCTTATATTTAATTTAATTTAACTAATATTATAAAGAGGAAAGATTTGTATTTTTGTATGTATTGAAATAACTCAAAAACTACTGGGCCGATTTTAA
This sequence comes from Papilio memnon, assembly GCA_003118335.3. Classification (NCBI taxonomy): domain Eukaryota; kingdom Metazoa; phylum Arthropoda; class Insecta; order Lepidoptera; family Papilionidae; genus Papilio; species Papilio memnon. The sequence goes on from LD688956.1 coordinate 2,177,493, forward strand.
AAATTCTTTCACCGTTAGAAAGGTCATTTATTCGTGAGTAACATAGGCTATATTTTTTAATTTCACGCGGGCGAAGTCGCTATCAACAGCTAGTATTTAATATCTTCATTTATATAGTTTTTATTTATAAATGCTAACAATTAGTAAATATTTTATTTTAGATGTCATCATTTCTTCGGTTAATCAATTAATGAGTCGCAAATTATAATTATTTTTCATACATAGCAACCGTATTACCTAAGCTAAAAAGTAAATTAAATTCAAATAAGAGAACATCATTTTTTTAATTGTGATTATTATGTAACAGTGACAAAGTTAGTAAGTTCCCGTACTTCGTAAAATAAACACGTATTTTCGAGTATCATTGTTTTTTTTTATAAATTTGTGCAGATTAACATCCCAGAAAATTCAATAGCGCGAAATTACGGTCGGGGACATAAACGAAGCGGTAACACAAAATTAATTGAGGAATTCAGGTAGCAACATCAATAAACGAAATAGGTAATTGTCCAAGTTCGGAATAAAATTGAGATACGATCTTTTCAATTAGATGTTTATAATTTGTGGTAATTTTAAAATTCGCACAAGCGTTTTTTTAACGTTCTCGCTTCGTTCCCCGCACGATAAAAAAGCGTCGCGTTTTAAAAACGCTGTCGTATGATCAGATGCATGGAAATGCATAACTTTAACGCGCGTTGTAAAACCACTTTGTGCGAATAGAGCCTTAGTTTAGCTTTACTATTTTTTTTTCAATTTAAAGTTAAAACCAAATCTGTCCTTTTGTTTCTTATATTTTTAACAATGATTGTGTGAGCGTAACCATACGAATGTTACAAATGAAGTGCTGATAAAGAAAGGAAAGAAAGGGTACGTTAGTAAGCGGAGCGAACCAGTTCAATTGACCTTTGACACAAAAGAACAAAATACACTTATACAGCGATTTCTATAAGGATTTAAACATACCGTTTGTATGAAAGAAAAATAATGCTGTTCGACTAAATATTGGACATTATTATTTATTTGTTTATGTAACCGCTGCGCTAAGGGTTTATGGGCATTAAATAAGCCTTAGTGTAGATTTAGTATAAGAAATGAACACTGAGGAATCGCTTAAGTTACCATAAAACTTTTTAATTTGTCAGTATTTTGCTTAATTCTTGCTGATAAAATGAGTCATGATATCATCATATTGGTAGATAATCCTGTATAAAAATAAATTCTTATCAACTCGATGACAACATGATTTTGTTTAATCATCAATGGAAACGCACGTTTACAACATAATAAAATCAACAATGAAGAACTGTATGACTATTTTTTATTTATTTACTAGCATTCGCCCGCGACTCCGTCCGCGTGGAATTAAAAAAAACAAAAGTGAGTAGCCTATGTGTTCTTCCAGACTATCCTCTCCATCTTTACCAATTTTCATCGTAATCCGTTTAGGCTACAAACTCTAACAAACATCCATCCATCCATCTATCCATCCATCCATCCAAACTATCGCATTTATAATATTAGTATGAAGTATGATTTTGTTAGGTTCACCAAACAGCTTAAAACTAAATACATGATTATAAATAAGGATAATGAACTAAAGAAACTAAGTTTTAAACCGAAGTAGGGTGCACACAGCATGAATATAAAAGACAACTATGAAAAAAAAAGCGACAAAGTGCAAGTATAATGTAGTTAACATTTAATTTTTGTCTTAAAACTTAAATTTATGAGGTTTATTCAAATAATGGGTAAGTAGAGGAATAATTTAGGGAAGAGTAATGACAAGCATATGGTATTTATTGCGATATTTTAGTGACATTATTTCTGAAGACTACAATTTTAGGGTTGAAGATGTCTAGATCATTTGAAATATTGTAAAGACGTCTCATTCTAACAAAAGGATTATAATATGAGGTATTGTTTTTGTAGGTAGAAAGTGGGAATGGTTTATTGAAAGCAGAACTTTATTTTCACGTAGTAAAGTTATGATATAATAAAAAAAAGCATAATTTTACTCAGGTAAAAATATGAACGTGCAAGGAACTGGATTACTGCAAATTTTCAGTGAACAGTGAAATAGGTTATAAGCATAAGTAAAGAGAAAATGCTGAATTTTAAAACGAACTTCGCTTATAAAAGTTATAAAACAACGTCGAAATAACCCTTGCTTAGTTAGATGTAAATTGCAAGGAAAACTTGAGTGCTAATATTTTACAGTAAAATATAACGTTTATCTTTAACGTTTTTTATTTTTTCCTTGTATTATTATAATAGATGACTTCGCCCGCGTGTAATTAAAAAATAAAGCATATGTTACTCACAGATAAATTACCTTTATAACGGTGAAAGATTTTTTTAAATCGGTCCAGTAGTTTTTGAGTTATTTCAATACATACAAAAATACAAATCTTTCCTCTTTATAATATTATAGTATACTAGCTGTTGCTCGCGACTTCGCCAGCGTGTAATAAAAAAAATATAGCCTATGTTACTTACAGATAAATTACCTTTCTAACGGTGAAAGAATTTTTAAAATCGGTCCAGTAATTTTGAGTTATTTCAATACATACAAAAACACAAAAATACCAAAAATGTAAATCTTTTCTCTTTATAACATTAATAATTAATATAGATAGTATAGGTAACATTTCTGACCCTACCGTTTTTTATTTCTAGTGAAGAACTATGACGTCTAAACTACTACTATGACTTGTACACATTCTTATTTGAAATATAGTGTATTTCAACGTTTATTTTCTTTTAATTAAATTAAAATTACTTAGATATCGTATTTAATTTGCAATGATCTCTGACAAGGAAAATCTTCTGTTCAATTATTTTTCTATCTTTGGCGTCTTTGTTTCTTGTTATGATTAAATATTATGGAAACGGAATTAATTTACAAGCTTCAAAGCTTCTATTGTGCTTTACGCGATTTCAAACTTACGTAATTACTTTCTTAAAATAATTATGAAATCTAATTAATTTAAATACGACCAATAATTTAGTTGTTTTCCATTTAAATGATTGTAAATTAAATTTTAATCGGAACTTCAGATGCGTTGTCGGCCTTTGAGGATGTGATATGCTCGCTTCTGAATGACCCTAAGTTGTAGCGGTTCGGAAATACCGCCGAGGACAGACCATTCCACAACGCGGCTGTACGAGGCAGAAAGATTCGCAAAAACCATGAGGATTGCCAGCCATCAAGATGGTGTGGATGGTACCTGGTGGTCTGTCGAGTCGTCCGATTACGGAACTCGGCGCCAGGAATTGTTCCAAACAAGTCTTCAGAGCACCGTGGTATATTGGGTAGAAGATGCAGAGGGAACTAACGTCCCTCCGCAAGGCCAGAGTGTCTAGCCGATCGAATCGCTCTCCGTTGTATGCGGTCAAATGGAAGAAACTGACATTTGGGGGATCCAGAATGATGTCCTCTTTGTACCTATTTTTATATTGATAAAGAAATCCAAAATTTGGTGAATACAAGGAGAAATAATAAACAAACAGTAAATGATAATTCTATTTCTTACTTAAATTGTATTCATAAGGATACGAGAATACTCGATAAAAATAACCACTTTATATTCCAACTATACAAATCCGTTTGATGTTTAATAAAATCTCTGGGCTTTGTTATCTATGGAACTTGACGCTTCTGTTATCGACGGGTGTCTTTCATAAATCTTTGTTCGCTCTATTAATCATGTTTACATCACTTGTGACGTATGTCGCTTGAGTAACGTTAACTATGGATTTAGAGCGGGCTCACACCTTTGACTAAACTGTCGCACAATTGCCGTGCGATTGTCGATTGTTTCGCAGCCAATTCAAACTGTTTAGTTGCACAACTAAAAATCGAATAGTGTGCGCACCTCCATATAAGCTCGTAGGAATCAAAGCGCGACTACACGGTATTACACGGACGAAATCCTTGTACAATAATGACATGCTTGTTTCTTTGAAAAAAATGTCATTAAAATGTATTTATATTCTAAACTAACAACATAATTAAAAACCTATTTATACATTTTGTTAAAATTTAAGAAGGAATGAAATAAATATTGGTGACCGTTGGAATATCACCTTGATAGATAGTTATTTGTTTTACAATTTGTTACCATAGTTGTTAATATGTTTGTACAAAGTAACACGTCATAATCAATCATGGACTTTACGTTCTAATATAACTAAGCAATCAACAGTGGCAGCTGTTCGTGTATGTTAGTATTTAGTAAACATTATGTATAGAAATACTAGCTTTCGTCCGCAAGTCCGTCCGCGAGGAATTAAATAAAAAGAAAAGTGAGTAGCCCATGTGTTCTTCCAGACTATCCTCTACATCTATACCAAATTTCATCGAAATCCGTTCAGCCGTTTAGGCTACAAACTCTTACAAACATGCATCCATCTAAACTTACGCATTTATAATATTAGTATGATTTTAAACGACAATTTAAGGAGATAATTACGTGTCGCATATAATTCAAAGCTATAATAGTAAAAGTAATCATTATTAATCCAATGTTTATGAACTTAACCTTCCGTGCGAACTGAAATTATGGTGTAAACTAGGGTGACCATATCACACAGCCGACTTGTCAATTAGGTTACATTCGATGCACGACCTGTCCTGTTACGAAACTAAGGCTGTGTACACACTGCAGACCTAAACAAGGTACGGAAACACACTCTTATTTCGTACTTGAGTAGAACACGAAACTATTCACCTTGTGAAGTAAAGCCGTGTATACAATTCTTTCGACTTACTCGAATAAGACTACTTCAATATTGTCATTGTTTAGTGTCACATAAAGTTTAGACTAACGATTCGCCCCAGTTTCGACTGGGTGGTAAAGAATATATGTCACATATATTTTCTGTCATATCCATACCTTTCCCATTGATGTACCGTTTATTATATAGCCTATTTTACCAAGTGATAATGTATCTTTCAGTAGTTTCGAAGCCTATTCAATGTAAACTAACAAACAAACAAGCGATCAAATCTCTCCTCTTTATATTATTAGTATAGATTTATGTAATGACTAGATTTCGCCCGCGACTCTGTCCGTGTGGAATTAAAAAGAAACAAATGCAAGTATCCTATGTGTTCTTCCAGACTATGTACTACATCTGTGCCAAATTTCGTCTAGATCCGTTCAGCCGTTAAGGCTACAAACTAACAAACATTCATCCATCTAAACTTTCTCATTTATAATATTAGTAAGATTAGTAAGTAAGATTAATGAGTGAAGTGCAGCTGCGTCAATTGGTGTAAATACAGTTTGGATTGAAGACATCTGCGTAATCATGCGTAATGTTATTGTTCGCGCGGGAGACGCTGGCAACACTGAGCGTTCGCGCGGGAGACGCTGGCAACACTGATATACATACGTCAAGACAAAAAATAACGGCGACGAAGTGATCATCGCGCATACTTGTTTTGTATCATTATTCTTGCCCAATAAAACATTTAAACCAAACAGTTATCTTGCAATAGCAGTACATATGTACTAGTATATACTAGTTTATATTATTAAGCATTTTTCATTTGCATTTAGTCTGTATTGAAATAACTCAAAAACTACTGGGCCGATTTCAAAAATTATTTCACAATTAAAGAGCTACGTTATAAGTGAGTAGCATTGGTTATATTTTTTATTTATTCGTAATTCCAAGCAGACGAAGTCGACGAGCAACAGTATATCATATTTATAAAACGATCTGAGAAAATGAGTGACATTTTGCATCGAAATCCGTAAT
>LD688956.1:2188709-2200431 GCA_003118335.3 Papilio memnon
TACATTTCTAGTCGTCACCACGTAACGTTCGATATCTTTACTTAGTAACAAGTACTGTTAATATGGCCGACCTATATATTTTTTAAATCATTTGGAATCGATCTCTAAAAATATCATCATCCAGTATTCAGTGCAAGATAGATGTATGAATTTTATGTATGAGCAGTGTTTGTATGTTTAATGCCGTAAAAAAGATTATAAACTAATATGTATGAAGCCTCTGACCTAATTGTTAAGTCATCTATTAAACTCGGCAAAGCCTTGGGTAGGCCAATGAATAAATTTAGATCGCCGCGTACCTCGGTTGACCCGCTCTCAATTAAATTATAAAATTACTCAATTAAACGACCCTGTTACTTATGACGTCACTCGAGTTTGAATGTGGGCGATTCTCTTTCATGACATGTTTTTTTATCTTTTGCTAGATTGTGTGTGTGTAAAAATGTTTATTACATATATTACATTTTTATTCTCACTAAAGGACCAATTAATTACAGAAAAAATCCTACATTAAACGACTTTATAAAATTTTAAAGAGGAAAATATAATGAACTCGCTTCATAGACTTAGGTACTGGAACTTTCTACATGCTCGTTCGAACATGAATAACGCTTGGTGTAGAATTGATTGATCGAATTTCTTAAACGAAAACGTATTAGAGCAATCGCTTTGTTATTTAATGATATTAAATTTTAAAAATATCATTTTATGAAAATACTAGTTTTCACCCGCGAGTCCGTCCACGTGGAATTGAAAAAAACGAAGGTGAATAGCCTATGTGTTCTTCCAGACTATCCTCTACATCTATGTCAAATTTCATCAAAATCCGTTTAGCCGTTCAGGCTACAAACTCTAACAAAGATCCATCCAGCTAAACTTTCACATTTATAATTAGTGAGATATAAGATAAGAAAGATTTTCTATTGAGAAAATAATTTTCATTAAAATATAGATCAATATTAGCATCTATTAACGGTTCTCTTGACCTAAAATTAAAAAGTTTTTTTAATGAATAATCCCTCGGTATCAATTTAAATAAAACATTTGTGTTTCGATTTACGCTCTATTGTGCAAAATAATTGACTTCGCAATTGGGTTTTGGGCTGTCGTTGGAAGCGGATTAAAAATAAATGAAATAAACCTTTTTGGACGTAGAACTTTAATATTAAATTACCTACTACCCGTTTCTAATTTGGGTTCCATTTTATAAATTTCACTATTGTATTTATTATGATTTAATACATTTTTACCGACTTCCCAAAAGAAGGAGGTACACAATTCGTCTGTATGTTTTTTGTGTATTACGCGATATCTCCGGCCCTAGTAGACCGATTTTGAAAATTCTTTTTTTATCCGAAAGGTAGTGCTTGCAGGTGGGTCCTTTTTTAATTTTTGGAGTCAAAGACTACGTCGTAGTTAAATAGTTTAGCTCAAAATCACGTGACGCAAATTGGGGTATTTTCTGCTTTCTTTGCTTATCAACAGACGTGTTAAAAGGAACCACAGACGACAGAATATATTCACAAACGACGTCAAATATTTAATTAGTTTGTAATTTATGGAACAATGCAGAAGGTGATACGAGACATTAAATTATTATGTTTGTATAATTAATATAATATTGTGTTAAAGCACATGTCATTAATGTTTATTCTAATTAAACTTCTAATTTTAAATTTAATATTTTTAATATAATTTAATCATCATTACTATTATAAATGCGAATGTTTAGATGGATGGATGTTTGTTAGAGTTTGTAGCCTAAAAGGCCGAACGGATTTCGATGAAACTTAGTATAGATGTAGAGGATAGTCTGGAAGAAACCATAAGCTACCTAGTTTTGTTTTTAATATTACCACGCGGACGGAGTCGCAGACGAAAGCTAGTGGGATTATAATTGTTCATTTTTATGATTAAAGAATTTCATCCATTGTACATTAAAGTCGATAACATCAATGATACGTTTTCAAATATACTTTGATTATTGGTTTTCAAAAAGTAGAAAAATGCATTGAGAGTTTGTACAAATATAATAGATTTCGCCCGCGACTCCGTCCGCGTGGAATTAAAAAAAAAGTAAGTAGCCTATGTGTTCTTCCAAACTAAGTTCTGAATCTATGCCGTATTTCATCAAGATCCGTTCAGCCGTTTAGGCTACAAACTCTAACAAACATCCATCTATCTAAACTTTCGCATTTATAATATAACTATGACTATTATTTAATGGATTGCGTGAAATGTGACATGATCAAGTAGTGAGCGACGACTGAGATGATGGTAGATAGATCGACATGGATGACGAAATCCTTGTATATTTTTAATGAGTTCATCTTAATTGCTAGGTGTTCACGATCTCGCCGTCATGAACAAGTTAAGTGAAGTTTAATTTACCGGAAGGTGAGTGAGATTGACTTTTAACTGTGTTGATGGTTTTGACTACGCCATCTTGTAATCAAAGAATTGTCGCTACCCATTTAATATTGTCAGCGTCAAATGACATTTCACCTAATGGATAGGAAATATACGTCCCCGACTATACATTACTGATTAATTAAAAATTCCTTTACGAACTGGTCTTTTGAATTCTTAATGAATTAGTTTCTCCTTACAGACCATGATTCGCATATTTAATGAATGAAAATTCGGTCTTATTTTGTCGAGACATTTAATAATCATTTCAGTCATACTATTTTGCAATAGTTTGGATGGATGGATGTTTGTTAGTGCGAATCTCCAAAACTGCTCACGGGTCTCGGTGAAAAGCATAAACGTAGAACATAGTCTTGAAGAAAACATACGCTAATTATGGTGGTGGTCCTGATCTACACAGTGAACTAGTGTTTTTTTTTTAATTCGGGGGCAAAAGCTAGTTTACTTATATTGTAAAACATTAATCAACTATCAATTTCATCATAAATTCTCAATGGATTATCAGTTGTCAATCGGGCAATGAAAATGTTAAAATCTACAACCTAAAAATCATAAGTTGGAAATTAGATTCAAAGAGTCTCTAATAAGACGTATTAAATCACTTAAGTTGGTACGTCGGGCACAAGAGGGCATGACATTGACAATGTCTTAAGATACGGTAAACACATAAAGCTTACAACAGCACTAAATCTATCACAGAATGTAGTTACGACCACGGTACAAGCACTCGAGTTAATTGAATGTCAAGTCAAGGATAATGTTAAGTCAACATATATCTACGGCTTATTACAAGTAAGTACTCTTACATCACTAAAGCTGTCATCCGCAGCTTCGTTCGTTACAAAAAAACTGAGTAACCTGTTTCCGTTATTTTAAGGTATTCACTGAAATAGAGAAACGAACGCTACCTATAGACATCCGTAATTGCAGATGCGTTGCCTACCCTTATTCGACGAAGGAGGTTACGTACATAGAAAGGATATTTCCCCCTTGTATGCGTCTCCTCCACCATCAAATTTTCCCTTACCACCCTTTCCTTTTAATAAAAAGGTGGGAAAGGAAAGAGACATGGTCGTCGTATTGCAACGGGTGAGCTGACCTATTCGTGTGAAGATGTTAGGCGGGCTCTACCACTGTAAAACTATTATTCATCTTTATCTCTTTATCTTATCAGGGAGTGTTAGTAATAACATTTAAAGACACCTATGTCACATATTTCATTAGTAGAGTTGTTTAAAATCGTTATCCATAACATTTTTTTCATTGTCAGCCGGTCTGGAAATTAAAAAAAATTATAACGTTGTTGTATTATATAGTGTTTCTTTACTAGTGGTCGCCCATTGTTCGAAATTTGACCAAAATAAATAACGGTTTTTTTTATTAAAAATAACTTAATGTATTACTTCTAGATCAACAAGTTATCTGAGCCGAGAGGCATATGTGAAACTAAATTATGAAAGCTTATTAGCGCCTTCCTTTAATACCATTTTCTACATCCATGTTTATAAACATTCTGACAGAACCAACCTAGCAGCCTAGCAGCGCTTTCTCTCACCGGGCTAGACTGTTTGACTGTACACATTGATTTTAACTGTATCAAATTTAACATCCATCTATTCTCGCAAATTCCTTTAAAAGGTTACAAAGTCTTCGCTTCATATGTTTGTAAAATTATGAGTTACTAGCTTTCGCCCGCGACTCCGTTCGCGTGGAATTAAAAAAAAACAAAAGTAAGTAAGTAGCCTATGTGTTCTTCCAGACTACGTTCTACATCTATTCCAAATTTCATCCAGATCCGTTCAGCCGTTTAAGCTACAAACTCTAACAAATATCCATCCATCCATCCATCCATCCATCCATCCATCCATCCATCTAAACTTTCGCATTTATAATATTAGTAAGATCTGAATATTCATATAATTACTTAACACGATGTACGGTATGCTCACCCGTCCGGATGATTAATCTCTGATAAATTTTTATATATCATTTCGAAACCTTGTTCCCTTGCATGAACGTTACAAATTGAGGGGTCCTCTCTGAAATAATTAAAAACAAGTTTTTCTATTCATTAATTAACAAAATTATTATATAATGAAAGATGCAGTTCTTTGCGGAAAAAATCACGGTCAACCTGCCCTTCTCCCTAGGGAGGGTCAGCACAGTGTGTACTGCCCTTCCATACATCTCTATCAGCTGTAATATCTAAATTAATTCCCTTCTTAAGCGTATTATGTCACACAATCCATCTATACTTTCTTCAGCCTTCATCCAACTTCACCATTTAATATCATTCCTTGTTGACCATGAAAAAAATATTTTCAAAAAAGTCTTACCCTGATCGTCTTTTATGAAAAAAACAATGTAGAAAAGCACCATTGCAATGTGTACTCGTGAATAAAAATGGTCCTATACAAGTAGTTTTATTTACTCTGAATACGGACGCTACACCGATGAGGTACTCTTTGCCTCCTACCCACGTCACCAGGGGCCCTCCGTGATCGTTCTGAAAAATAGTGCGACTGTTTCCAATTCAATAAATTTTAGAGTATAATTAACTACTTAAAATCTACCGATCATTCACACTAGCTGCGTGTTTAAAAAAAACTGTTAAAGAAATACTATAGAATTAGATCGTCGTTTGAACGTTTAGTTCTCGTTGAAACGTATGTACGTACTTGACAGATTCCTTGTCTCCTGCTTGATTCAAATTCAGCTATATTTGGAGTTTCTTCATCCATTTTGCTTTCCGAATTCTCTTTACATTCACCTTCCTAGAAATGAAAATATGTATAACAGATACCAGATTAAAAGTTTGGTAGGACATCATTATTTTTTTTAATCTTACTAATTTTTCAAATGGCAAAGATTGGATGGATGTTTGTTTGAGTTAGCCTAAACTGCTGAAAGGATCTCGATGAAATTTTGCACAAATGTAGAACATAGTCTGGAAGAACACATAGGCTACTTACTAAGAATTTTAAATCCGCGCGAACGGATTTGCATGCGAAAGCTAGTTATTTCATAAACAATCGTGAAATAAACACATTTTTTCGTAATAGTTCAGACGAGAAGCTCCGTTTCATTTGTTTGCTGGTTTTTATATGGAGTATAGTTTGATATGGCTTGAATTTTAGTGATAAAGATCTCAGTACGATAATGTTAACATTACGAAGATGTGTTGGCTACAAAGGTAGGGGAATACCAAAAAAAATATTGATGGATTTTGTGAAAGAGAATAACGAGAGAAGGCAGTGAATTCAGATATGACGGCTGATAGCGATGTATGGAAGAGCAGCACATACCATGCCGATCCTCCGTAGGGACAAGGGCAAATTGATGATAATGACGACGATGATGATGATGATGATGATGATGATGTCAGTATGATAATGAAAAGCTTATCATTCTAAGAATTTAAGACATACTGCACCTCCAAGTTCCCACATCGCTTATATTTTGGGCTGATTGTTGTTAGAAGACGACCTGTGCTGTCGAAGTTACCTTTACCAAGCGTACAAATCATAAATCGGTGTATAATTTCTTGCAATTCAGGCGAATCTTTAAAATATTCACAGCATTTTCCTTTATTAATTATTGATACAGGTGCGTAATAAAGGTCTTTTTTTATTACGCGACTTGTGTCTCCCGGCTTAAAACAATCGAATAAAGTTTTGATTTTGATTCGTTGATAACCAGTTGTTCGGACAAGAGTACTATAGCTTTAGGTTTAACCTATCTTCCCTTTGGTCAATGTCAAGTTTGGCCGCTAGATGTCTTCTTAATTGATAAGTATTTTTAATGTCTAAAGTCGCGATGTAAACAAGATTCAACTTACCTTTCGCCAATATGTAAAGTGTCCCCAACCCATAACAATAGCGTCGATGCCTTCTTCGCCATATTTAGGGTCATAATTTATTGGTATAATTTCCGGAGGATATGAACAATAACCGTCTTTTATTTCAAATGGAGATGCAATAGCCGCTATACCTATATCCATGGCTGCCCACTTATGAACTTTAGCATAACTAAATTCGTAAGCTAAAATACAGGTTTTAATTAATTTAACAGTTGTAGAGCCCGCTTTAACTAATGTGCCGTTTTGCCCGGTGTAATACTACAAAGAAAATAGGCGTGAAGTAGAAGCAATTCTATGTTTCCACTGACGAATGTGTTTGCCGGAGGCCTAATTTTAGTCCTCTCCCGAAGAGTAGTAGTCTCTTCTCTTCTTTTAGTTTCTTAGAAGGGAAAGTGAATTTGGCGAGGTATAGGATAGGAAACATTGGTGAAATGTCCTCTTTCTGTGCGTCCCCTTCCGTCTTCAATAAAGCTAGGCAACGCATCTGTTAATGCGGATGTCTATGGGCAACGGTTGCTTCGCTATTTTGGCGAATTCCGGTGGATGTGTGCTCGTGTACCCTTATACTATAAAAATGACATTATTAATCATAATTTTAATGTTTGTAAATAATTTAGCGAACCTTTTGGTGTGCAAGTATGTATGACTTTCCTACTAAACCATTTTGTGCACGGATCAGAAGATATTGTTTTTACCATAATGTTGTATCCAGCAATGGCGTATAGGAAACGTATCTCTTCTAAACACGCGGCGGCAGTTATAATGTGAAGGCTATCGACCAGCGCACCTCCACAAGCCCAATTATCATATGGCATACGAGATTCGTCAGATTTCACAAAATAAACCTGTAATTAATGAATATTGGCTTTATTTCATTTTTCGTTCATGAAAGTCAAAGTTTAACAGTGGTAGAGCCCGCTTTAATATCTTAGCACGAATGGGTCGGCTCGCTCGGTGTAATACCACGACCATTCAGAAGACAGGCGTGAAGTGGGAGCAATCTCGCGTTTCGTCTGAGGAGTGTGGTACCGGAGGCCTAATTTTAGTCCTTTTTCTTTCCACCCTTTTCTTAAGGGGAAATAATGGGAAGGAAAAGTGGATTTGACGGTGGAGACGCATGCTAAGGGGAAATATCCTGTTTATGTGCGTCTCCTCTTCCGTACATTTAGGTTAGGCAACGCATCTGCAATCGCGGATGTCTATGGGCAGCGGTCGCTCCGCCATTTCGGCGGAATAAGGTGGCCGCTTGCCCGTTTGCCACCTTATAATATAAAAAAGTCATCAATTGACCTTTTTTACTTTTGTTAAGGCATCCGTATCTATTACATTTATTTTAATATTTCCATTTAAATATAAAACTTCAGTACCATATATCTTTTCTGTACTTTATCCAGCTTATATCCACCGTTGATCTTTCTTTGTGACTTTGAATCTAGAATAAAATCATCAATTTTTTTTAATAATAATGTTCTATATCCGAAGAGGGACACTTATCATCATCATCATCATCACCAGCTCACTATACTCGTACGTCCCCACCGAGGGGCTCGGAGTCTACCCTAAAGTTAGGGAGATTAGGCCATAGTCAACCATGAGGTCTCCTAATTAATTATTCGCCAACATTCATATACACAATCAACAGCAAAGTAACAAAAAGCGACAATTACAAACCATGTTGAAACTCACTATATAAAACGCAGAGTAAAATAAGGAAATGTAATAGTCGACGCATTATCATATTGAAAAAAAAAACCTGCGACGTATTTTAGTTTAAAAACATCACTATGCTCATATACAATGATTTATTTATGGTTATTCCTAGAAATGTTAACAAAACCATAAAGTCTTTATAATTTCCCGCATCATTTGATACATTAATAATTCAAATTCCAATTTCTTCGTATGCCTTCGCGAGTCTTTGGTACCAACATTTAAAATTTATTATTGTTTGGTACACGATAAAATAAAACTTTTGTTGGGTATATCTATATCTATCTATACTAATATTATAAAGAGGAAAGATTTGTATTTTTTGTATATATTGAAATAACTCAAAAACTTTTTCATTTTTTCCACCATTGTTAGCTATGTTATCACTGAGTAGCATAGGCTATGTTTTTACTATTTTTTTAATTTCACGCGGGTGAAGTCGCGAGCAAAAGCTAGTACTTAATATAATAAAGAGTAAACGAACACTTCTTAGTTATTGAGGATGCCAGCAAATTTCTTGGTGACCTACGGTCGTCTGGGCGCTGGACAATGTCCTCCCCCCGAGTCCCCTTACGACTCACTGATCCTAAGATTGCCACTACTGTCAATGCCAGCGAACAAAACTTTCTCTGGATTAATTTGTCTAAAATGTTTATAAAACTCTGACAGCAGAGGTCGTATGTATCCGCATTGCATTGTCCGAGAAATTGCAGTTTATTTTGTATATTTATGGCTGGTGAATAGAAATGTTTACATACCCAAGAGGGGTGTGCACTCATTTTAAAATTGTTTACCATCTAATCTTTCGCATTTATTATATTAGTATAAATAGGAAGATTAGCATGATATAAAGTAAAATGTCTACAAAACAAATGTTTAATTCAATTGCTTTCATGTCATGTATAATAATAAAAATGCGTCCATAGGTAAGTATCCAGATTAAAATTAAGATGTTTTAAGCAAATGTTTCGGCAGTGGAAACTCACGGTTACTGTGACGTTGTTTACGGAAAGTGCCCATGAAACTCTGTCAATGTGGGCGAGTCTCTAAAATACATTATTAATGAATACAGATAGTAAAACATGGGATTTGAAAGTTAGTAATGGATTACGTTTTTAGCATTACCCTTGCAATAATAGTTATATAGGAAAAGAGACAGTAAGAGTCAGTATACTCGTAAAAAATAAAATAAACAGCGTCGCTGGCCAGGGGTTTAAGCACTTGGCTTGACATCTACAGGTCCGATGTTCGAATACCGCCATGTACAAATGTGCTTTTCGATCAGAATTTCATATATTCATTTATCCGATGACGTTACGGTGAAGGAAACCATCGTGATGTAACTGGCATATATCTGCGAAGAAATTCAAAGATATGCGTGAAGTCAACCCGCGCTGGTCCAGCGGTAGACTATGGCCTAGTCACACCTAACTTAAATTAGGCTCCGACCCCCTCAGTGGACGAATTGTGAGTTGATGATGATGACTGTGCTATAAAATACTGGGAGTTTGCATCACGATTTACTTTATCCGCATGGCCATTGTAATACAATACATTCATGTATATGTAAGACGTCCAATCAGAGCTACATTGTTACGTAACCAAGCGATATAAAGGCGGCTAATGGAATTCCGGTTGCGCTGTCAGCGATTGTCAGTGTAATTAAACACCAATGCTGTCCAAACCACTAAGTACAAAGGCAATTAACAATTATGAAGCCAATACCGACTGACTTGTATGATACATCATTGGTTTTAATCGTTTAGGCTACAGGCTGTCACAATTTACATACAAATTCGCAAACATACAAACATACTTACAAAATGATGTCTTCTTCACAATGGAGAAACTTGCTATCTCCAAGAGTGTGGCCGAAGATGGCTGGCAAATCCGAACTTAGGTTAGATTTTGAAGGTTACAATAGTACTTATAGAATACCAGTATGATGAACTAACACATGATAATTGTTTCAAATTCTGTCCTATGAAAGTCCATCGCCTTTAGTATGGGATTCAAGACCGCACAAAAATTGTTGTTTAATGAGCTAAGATAATACCGATCTGTACTTTAAAATCTCTAGATAACGATGATAATAATTTAACGGCTTTTATGGGTGAAGATATTAAACATTTCACAAAATTAAATGTTAAACAACAAAAAAAATCACGCATCTAAAGGATTTATTTCTTATCTAACCAAAAAGCCGTTTCACTTAATACTAGCCGCAATATGACAAATAAAGACATCGTCTTTTACTTCAAACTTATGATTGCTCCTTCAGTCTTCTTCACCATGGTCATCATCATCATGATAGTCATCATCTTCCAATTCCTTGTCCTACTCGCGTAGGATCAACGCACTGGGTTTTTGTCCTCTAGGTTATTCTATCTTTCGTCATCTCAGTCGTCACTCCTTTCACCTTTCACGCAATAAATCCAACTCTTACTAGGTCATGATTGCCACTTCAATATTCCCAAAAAATTGCCGACAATAATATTACATTTTGATTTTTCTCAAAGCAAATTTTATTAATAACGTGGACCCAGCGATCTCCATTTGAGTTTCAAACATAAGCTTGTTTACGTAGGAACCATCGTTTTGTTTACCACACAAACCACAGCCTTCTGCCTTAAAAATACATAAAAAACTTTTCTACATTTCTAATCTAAACTTCCACTAACTTTATGTACTGAGAAGGGACAAAACGGATTAACTATGTCGTGTTAGCTCAAAGTAAACAAAATTTGTTTTCTCGCAAAACTTACTTTTGTAGAATAATACATTTTAATAACAGTTCAATGGAAGACCACAGATTGCTCCGTCAAAATACTATTCAACTGGATGCAAAAGTGCTTAGTTTGGACGCTAGAGGGCCTTAAAGGTTGTTGGTTTCTTTACTCTTTCTAATATCTCGATAGGATAAGCTGGTATAATCCATAGACAAACATGGTGTCCCTCATCATTTAATGGAATACAGAAATACATAAAGAAAACAGTACAAAGTTTTTAAAGCAACAAACATTTACCATATAGAACAGCGCCCTTAAAATATGTTACTTAAGGAATTCCAAAGAAAATTAGCCTCGCTTTTAAGAAAGTGCCCTGTCAAATATGTCATTGTAGCTTTATCAGCAACAAGCCAGACGCAAAGTTCCGTTTATTATTCGTGTTTTAGACCCGTATTTGCTTTACTTTACAAGTTTGCTTAGAATTCATTTCCTTCTCTTTGAAAAAAAAAATGTATAATCATACTAATATTATAAATGCGAAAGTTTAGATGAATATATACATACTTTTTTTTTATTTCTTTTTTTCCAAAATATTATAATATAGCTACATAAGTCATTCCCGCCAAACCACTTACGTGGTTTATAGGCGTCGCACCTTTTAATCATTTATACATATTAGCTTGCAAAGTTACAATGAAATAAAGAAAAACATAGTATACAAATCAAATGAAAAAAACAAAAATTATAAGTAGTAAATACAGCATAAAACCTTAACTATTTTTTTTAATATACACATGAACTGATGAAAATAAAATGAACTATGAACATTTAATTACAGTAATAACAAGTTTCTGAGTTTCCTCTTCACTCATTTTTTGTTCTGCGGAGACGAAGTCACGGGTAAAAACAAGTTCGTAACTTTTGTTTGATATATTAAGCAATCTCGGAAACTTATTTTAAACTCAATTTAATACTAAATATGTTAGATAATAAC
>LD688956.1:2255369-2266272 GCA_003118335.3 Papilio memnon
CTGGATAGATCTCGCTATTTGTTAATAATTTTAATCTTGTTCTTTATTCTTTCAATTATCTTCAATCTTGAGGCGAAATAACGATAGGGCCCACTATTCATAATCCCTTAATTCGATAGTGTCCAGTGTGACGAACAAATAATAAAAAAAATATTTTGAAGTAGTTTATTTTATATGCAAAAATACGACTTTACAAAAAAAAAAACAGTTTTTTTTTCAACATAAAGCTCCGTCGAATTAAGGGTTAAAAGAGAGAGTCATCATCATCATCACCAGCTCATTATACGTCCCCACCGAGGGGCTCGGCGCCTACCCTATAGTTAGGGTGACTAGGCCATAGTCAACCACGCTGGCCACGTGTGCTGGTTGGTTGACTTCACACATATCTTTAAATTTCTTCTCCGATATGTGCAGGTTGCATCACGATGTTTTCCTTCATCGTAAGAACGTCGGGTAAATTATGTACATATGAAAAATCGAAAATCACATTGGTACATGGCGACGGGATTCGAACCCAAAACCTGTAGATTACAAGTCAAGCGCTTAAACCACTGAGCCACCGACGCTCAGTGGTGTAAGAGAGAGAGAAAGAGAGAGTGTGTGTCATAATTTAGTTTGACATACCCACCGGGTCAGATAACGCTGTCGATCTATAAATAATATATGTTTAATTTGTCAGCTATATATAAGAATATTACTCAAAATAGAACCAAATATTGTGTTAGTTGTAAGGAATTTAATTAATTTTTAACTGTATGCATTTCTATATGTAAATACAGCAATCTGTTATTTAATGGTTGATACAATCGCTAAGTGCAGATTACTCTTTCGAAATCTACACTTAGTAGATAGATCTACAATTACGACTTGTGTGGCAGTTAATCTTGTAGTTTATTTCTATCAGTGTATTTGCTCAAAATTAGTATTATATTAAAAATTTGCTTCATAAAGGATCTTCAGGTCTTGACATAAATTCTTCAGTGAGTTGAAGATATATCAATATGATCCTAAAATCTAATCTACATATTGCATTTGAACAAAAACTAAATGTCAAATAACCTAAAAATCTAGCGTCTGACAGTCACTGCTAGTTTATAGAGTTACCAGTAAACAAAAAATGCCCACCTTTCGAAACCCATATTGATAACTAAACTATAGGCATTTTTTTTTTTTCGAAATTACACAAAAGGCGACATTTACACGTGAAATTGCCGGTTATTGGTCAATTTGACGGTATAAAAATGACATATTATTAGTCCATAATATACAAATCATACTAATATTATAAATGCGACAGTTTAGATGGATGTTTGTTAGTTTGTAGCCTAAACTGCTGAACGTATTTCGATGATATTTTGCAAAAATGTGGATAGTCTGGAAGAACACATAGGCTACTTACTTTTTTTTAATTCCACGCGGACAGAGGCGCGGGCGAAAGCTAGTAAATACATAAGTTATTTGGAACTTATTATTGCACCTTCAGTTTTCATATTAAATGTTTCTACTGTAATGTTAATTTTTTATTTATAAAGCATTTTGATGGTTCATTAAAATAATGTGAGCCCGAAAAAATGGTTTAGGTTCTGAAAATCTATGGTGCTTATTGCCAATGATCCAATTTTAATATCCATATTTTTGTAATTTTTTTTATTATTTCAAAGTTTTTCAAATATAGCGAATATTTCTTCATGTAATTTAAAAAAAATACTAAATTTTGAATCAACATTCCTGTACTTTGCCATTGTTTATACGCCACTAGCAAACTCAGTAATTGGTGATAAACTAAGTGTGGATTTATTTAGTAATCCCCACTAAGGGCCTCACATAGTGGACAATTAACTACTCTGAGTATGGTAGTTTTATACAAGTAACTGCAATAACAGAATGTGCTTAGAACTAAGTCATTTTAAGAGGAAATAATTAACTTTATAAGTATGCTCAATGTATTTTTTGTCTTCATTTTATTTTTTATTAGAGGAAAAGATTTAAAAATGTATGTGGCCAGTATTGTTTTTACAATTAAAATTTTAATTTAAGATATAAAAATATAAATACCAATAAAATCTGTAATCCAAACAGAACATATATTGCATTTTTAAATATCTTTATAAATGTTACCTTTTATCATGTTAATTTATTTTGGGCTTGACATACAGTCAGTTAGCGCGCGCACACTTGACTAAACTATCGCACAACTGTTTAGTCTCGTTTTGATTCCTATGAAATTATAAAGAGGTGCACACTACTCTTTTAGTGTTATAAACAGTTGAATTGACTGCGAAAGAATCGACAAACGCACATTTGTGCGATAGTTTAGTCAAAGCGCCCGCTCTAAGTGAACAGTCGAACTGTTCAGTTAAACAACAGGAAAACTAACTATTCAAGTAACAATTAAAATGTTGTCTACACACATTAGAATTGAGATCTGTAGCGGGCTTAACCCTTAAATGCATCTTGTTGCCAAATGTATACATACCACGTTTTACGTTATTTTATTGAAGTCGTGTGGTGTTTCCGAACGCACTTTCACGACCACAGATAATAAATATATTGAGTGTTTATTCATTTTTTTCATAATAAATACCTTTTTTGTTATATTATGTTATATGTACCGAAATACTTTCCAGGGCGCAATAAAAAACATGCATTTAAGGGTTAAAGTTTGTGGAAACATAAATCATGTTTTATGTTCGAAAACAATATAGATGTAAAATATATGCTTTTTGGTTTCTTTATGTCGTGTCATATTTAGTATTGGATGTAGTATTTTATCATAATTCTGTAATTCCAGTAAACTATAACGAAATATATACGAATAAATATACTCAACTTTTGTGTCATTTATTAAATTTCCGAAGGCATAATACATTCGGTATAAACCCCAGATGTTCAGCTCAAAAATACAGTACTTGAGGCACGGGGGGGGCATCGAGGGTCATCAATTATACACCCCTAATGGGACACGGGGAAATAAAACCACAAATGCTGGTTTAAGAAACACAATTTTATTTATTAAGAGACGCCAACAGAAAAACAAATGCTATTACAAATATGTTTAAAAGTTACTCTGTAACGATCAACTTACGCCATCTAGTGAACTAAAGATAAACTAAAATACTCTTTGTTTACGCGACCGCCGTGAGATGGCGTTGTATTCAAAACAAGTGCGAAATTCTATTTTTTCTTTCCCTTCCCTTTGGGCTCGGGCTCTGGTATCGACACGACTTCGGGCGTCGGCGGCGGCCAGTACTTGTCAAAGAACTCGTCCGTGATCGCAAACGCCAACGGCAGCAAGTGATTGCGTCTGTGCCAATCTTCTCTTTCCCTCTCAAGTTCTTCTTCTTTCTCGCGCTCTATTTCGTTTTGAAGCTGAAATTAGAAGTAATGTGAGAGACAGTTTTTACACCTGCATTTGATTTCACACAGGTGTTGCGTCAGTTTTTTCTAAAGTATAAGGTGACAATCGATCAAGCAGTTATCGAAATTCGCCAAAATAGTCATAATTAATTTGCTATTTTATTTGTCTAGGCGCACCTATTTATTTTATCCAAACGTATTAAATCAATGTTTCATATTTTTCACTATGTACTGTATTATTTAAGGATTCTACATTTACTTGCCTGAATTAAATGTAAATATTGTTCAGTTTCAACTTCTTTCTTCTTTCCTTTAGTAGATTTTTGTTCCTTCTCCTTCTTGGGCGCCTTTTCTTTGGGCTTGGGTTTGTACTGAGTGTAAAAACGCTTCGGTTGCTGCAGCGTGTGCGGCGCGTCTATTATCTGGTACTCCGGCGTGAACGTAAACACTGACCGGATAAGATCGTACTGGAAGTCTGAACTGAATCTAAAACATTATGACATAATTAGAGTTTAACGCTACCAACTATTTATTATTTCTAAATGATATAAACTTACAAATCAAAAATATAATGAATTATCTTAGTCAAATCAGTGAGACAGCATTGAAAGTCTTCAAAGGTGACCAGATGTTTGGAGGTCGTTGCCGTGGGGGGCAGACTGGCGCCCGTCGTCTCATCCGGCTTGTACGACACGCCCACGTCCGCGGGGCTGGGCAACTCGTCGTACTGGGCCAAGTAACCTGCCGCTATCAGCATGGTGTCCTGGTTAGTTAAAGGTATGATTGGTTGATAGCATCTCCAAGCTGCGGGAAACGCAGACGTCCGTTCTTAAGAATTGAATCTTAATGTTAGAGACATCGTGAGGCACCAGATAATAAAATAAAAAAAAACTTTATTAATTTCCTTTGGGCACGGGACTGGTGCCTAAACTAGGGTTACCACCCAGTGTGACGAATCACCAGGCCTCAATGAAGGTATGCCCAGTTTACATTTGTCCAGTCCAGCCCTAGATCGCTGGACTGGAATAATGTAAACTGGGAATAATTGTACAACAAAATGTCTACTTCTTAGTAACTGTGTATGTTTCTTACCTTAAATCTCTTGAGCATGCGTTGTCGTGTCGCTGCGTCAAAATTCTGAATCTCCTTTATCCATTCGCAAAACCATTGTATCAGGACAACCTGGGAAGCTGGAAAAATGTTCTAAATGTACTCGTAATCTTTAAATTTACTTGGACAATGAGTTAATTAATAGCAAGTGGTGTTCAAAATGGTGGCGCCTTTTAATTGCCAAGGTATATAATAGACACTAATTAAAATTACTAAGTTTACATGACATCTAACACACATTGAGAAAAACGAGTCTCGGCAGTTTTTTGTTTTATATTTTTTGTGGGTTACACATACTCACGTAACCCGTAAGAAAGGGGGCGCTGTAGAAATCTCGGTCAAAGCGCTAGTGACCAAAACCGTCATTATAAATTTAAACAGTACTAACGTTTTTCAAAACCATCTTCCTGAGCTCGTCTTACCAAATTAGCTAAAGTATCCAAAAACCAGAACTCCGCTAAACTATTCATATAATTATTGCATCCTGTGATTTCTGCTAATTCCTTAATATACTTTTGAGGATGTGTGCTAGGTATCCTAGGAATTCTCATAGGGTCTATATCAGTTTTGAAAACATCAGGTAAAACGTGTATTCGATTTTGTTTTTCAATTATTCTTATTTTGTCGGGTAACATTTTCCTCAGAGACGGAGTAGGAAATATTCCCGGTTGTTCTTCCACCACTTCTTCAGTGGGATACGTTGGTTCCTCTTCTACAACTAATTCGACATGTTCTGCTTCTATTTCTCGAACTGCCTCTAGATTGATAAATGATTAGTTAATTTTTTTTTTAAAGTCCCGCAGACAAATAATACGTAACTATTTGAAAATTATTATAAGGCGCAATAATCAGGAACCGAAAGCAAAGTCAATTATGTTATTACTGGCTTTCGCCAGATTCCGTCCGCGTGGAATTTAAAAAAAATACAAAGGTGAGTAGCATATGTGTTCTTCCAGACTATCCCCTACATCTGCACTACATTTAACTGAAATCCGTTCAGTCGTTTAGGCTACAAATTCTAACCATCAATCTAAACTTTCGCATATATAATATTAGTCAATATTAGTAAGATTTCGCTTCGGATCGACTTCGCTTTCGTGGCAGAGTCCTTAACCCTACAATCTTATCCATATACCTTCTTTGAGAGTCTCCTCCGAGCTGAGTGAGACATCCTCGGAGTAAGCAGCGGTCCTCGCGCACACCACGCCCGCCTCCAGCAACAACTTCTTCAGATCCGCGGAGTGGCAAACTTCTATCTTATGGGATGTCATCTTAAACACGTGTACTAATATTCAATTTTAAACATTTAAATGTAATAATGCTATAAACGCATATCAAGTTGACAGATGTCAATTGGATAGATTTATTTATTTTTTAATTTCGCTTATAGGTAGGCTATAAAACCGACAGGTGAAAGGCTATTTGTTTCAACCGCCATTTTGGGCGATATTGACTTATTCTTGATGACTTTTCGACAGTAACAGCGTTAATAAATAATGAAGTATTATAGTAATTTTAATCTAAAACTGGTCTGGAAATCTTTCAATTGAAATCGTTTTCAGGATTTGCTTTTATGTTTTTTTTTCTAAGAATGAAAACTTATTTTGCGCCTATTTGATATTAGTCATCTTGGCGCTGACGGTCGCAGTTGATGTCGGTGGTGAGAATTGGAACTAATAATAGAGATAGAATTAACTGTAACATCAACATGCGCATTTAAGTCAGAACGAAACAAAAGCCGTCATTTCCTAACAAAGACATCTAGTTATACAGATTATAGAAAGGTAATTTTTTCTCAACTGAGTTTTGAGATTAATTCCGATGGACTTTTATGCATAACAGTTTCTTATTAGCATATGAAGTGGCATCAAAACTATTCCAAACAACCGCGTCTGTCGTATCAAAGGGTTGATTGTAGTGATAATAATATTTGCATCTTTCTTCTCATTTGTAGTTAGAGGGCGTTAGTAGTCAAAACAAATGTATTATTACATCAAACAACGGGTAAAGTATAGGAATTCATTAAGTCCGCTTTACGGGACAATTACGACGGCGGTACTAATTGGAGAACCAAAATACGAGGGCGATGCGCGCCCAAATACAGGGGGCTAGAGGCCCGAATGACGACATTAAGGTATAGGAGGTAGCGGGTGAAGTGAATTATATTTTTACAGTAAAAGTTGCCCACTACAGTTGTTTTAATAAAGTCACTAACTGATATTTGCTTGATGATAACTTTAACAACACCTTAGTGAAGATTTCTCACGTTAAATCTAAAGGACTGCCTAAGGACGACTTAAAGAGAGCCTGTTAGCGAACCAAATAGAATAAAGATTCAAGATACTAAGTTCTATGGTAATTAATGAATTAAGTTTTAAGAAACTACTAAAAAGTAAAGTTTATGCCTAACAAAAAATATTTCGCCTAATAATATTAGTATTTATTTCTCCACTAACGCCTGTAACTTGGACCACAACCGAAGTTTCGTTCGTCTCGACTTGCAGGCTTCACTCAACACGTCCTAATTATAGGGGACAAAGAAATTTTTAACGTTTATGTTAGTAGCTTCGTGGGCAAGACGCCCACTGTTGGGCAAACGTTGGGCAAAACTGTAAGTTGGCTTGCGATGCTTTAGTTGGCTGAGTATAATTCATTGTTTATTTTAAAAAAAATTAACACATTTATAACATTCCAAGAATATCGACCAGATTTCTGATGGATGGTGTCATAACATAACTTAAGTGCTCACCAATAGATGGCAGCACATATAGAAATATTATCTACTTTTAACTTTTACTGTTTTACAATATAGCAGTATTATTAGTATATGTAAATAGTATTAAAAAAATGATAGAAATGACAATATTTTACCTCTAGCTTTTGACCGCGACTCCGTCCGCAAATTTAAAAAATACAAAAAGGAAATAATATAGCCTATGTTACTTACAGATAAATTACCTTTTCAACGGTGAAAGAATTTTTAAAATCGGCCAAGTAGTTTTTGAGCCTATTCATTACAATCAAACAAACAAAGATTAGCATTATTATTCACCTTTTAATTGATATTTACTTATTCTTTCCACACATTGCTTAAATAGAAAAATCGTTTAATTTTAGATTCCTGTTATCTCTTCAAATTATAAAATTCTGAAACAAAACGGGAAACTCATTAGGGTTAAAGAAGCAAATATTTATATAATAGTTTACAGGCTAAAAGTGGCTATTTTACCAAGCTTGGTTATCCTTAAAAAGATAATTGTAATCAAATATATTAATGTTATTTTAATTATCAAAATAATTCATGCAATTAAGTTCTAAATCGAGTGAAATAAACGTCCGAAAATGAACGTACAAAAACTTTTGTCCAGTTTACCTACGGGCTATTGAATTGGTCCTAATTTCATATATACAAAATGAATATCCCGGTATTTAAGAGGCACAATCAGTAGGGGCTTAGCTCACAAGGGCCCCACTTACCATGCACTGTCACCGACAGATGGTGAATTCCGAATATTTATAATTTGCCTAAGCCTAACAAAGATTCAGCTAATTCCATATCCAAAAAGTTCATTTACTGAGGTGTTGTAATACATCATGGGCGACGGCCTATTCCCACGTAGGTTTCGAAAAAAACACAAGTGTCTCTGCTTTCATTGGCTCCACTATAATTAATGTCATCCGACGACACTCAAAAGGCTGCACACAAATCCAAAGTGTCGCCTTTCCAAAGTGTTATATGTCATTTTTGAAATGTCTTTTCCTGGCATTTTGACAATTGGTCGGTATTCACAATCAACCGATGACATATTGACTTCGACAAATCGTGCGGACATTCGCCGAGGTCTGGGGTTCGATTCTATCCCAATCGATGTTTAAGGGGACGAAAAATTTGTTTAATAGTTTATTAGTATTACGTACATATGCATAGCTAAATTTTAGTTTGCTCAATTGTTTGGAAGTCTTATAGAAATGTAGTTTAACGACCGTTAAAATCTGTTAGGGGTGGCTAGAAACAAAGATTGCTGTGTAAGCCAATTAACGATGTACAACCGATCTGAATAATCGATTTTGAATATTTTAGCTTAAGTATTTTAACAAAACATTTTTAATCTGTCTTAAAATCGATTTAAATTAGATCAACTAAGGATCACAATGTCCATCGGCCCAATTGTATACCGCCTTAAATAATTAATCGGATTATTGGGTCATTGAATGGTCATTCTTTAATACTTGATTTTTCTCCTTTTAGCAAAATAAGGGCAGATTTGGCTAAAGAGGTACTGAACCCAAAATTTTATTAACAACGTGAAAATGTACAATATTAGGTTTTGCCCGCGACTCCATTCGCGTGGAATTAAAAAAACCAAAGCGTGTTCTATGTGTTCTTCCAAACTATTCTCTACATCTGTACCATATTTCATCGAAACCCGTTCAGTCGTTTAGGCTACAAACTCTAACAAACATCCATCCATCTACACTTTCGCATTTATAATATTAGTATGATAGTGGCAGTACTCTAACAGTTTAACAGGCAGACATTTCCCGCGTTCTAAGACTCTGTCTACCTCAAAAAGAATTTTAATGCGAGTCGTACGTGAGTTTAAAAAAGCGTTTACCATACGCACTTGCTCTTATATTATGGGCTATTTCTACGTAATGAGGAGCGTTTGTATGTGTGCGTGTGTGTGTACACAATCGTGCGTGTAGTGCGTGCGTGGCAAAAATGCAACTCCGCGACTCGGTTAAATATCGGACGTAAAGAAAACCCGTGGAGTAGTTTTTCATTAACCAAAATTTTTATTTCGAGCTTTTAATAGTTTTATAGAATGTTGTTGCAAGCCCATTTCTTTTTATACTTGAAGTATTTTTATGAATTATTATTTTAAAGTGTATCGGTTACTTAAATAAACGTATAATTTGTAGACAGATTAATAAGCAATTTGGGTAAAACACTCAAGTGCAGTTAAGTTACAACTTAGAAAAAGCTCGAAAACCGTAGTACTTTAAAGCTCGTACTGCAGTGCTTATATCTTTATTTGAAAGTACACTTTAATAATAAAAATCTATACTGATATTATAAAAAGGAAAGATTTGTATTTTTGTATGTATTGAAATAACTCAAAAATTGTGGGGCCGATTTTAATTTTTTTTTTCACCGTTACAAAGGTAATTTATCTGTGATTAACATAGGCTATATTTTTTAATTTCACGCGGACGGAGCGAGCAACAGCTAGTATATAATAAAAAAGAAAGCTAAAATTTAAAAACAGCTAAAATACCATTCAAATAATTCACAGCAATTTTAGAATTTTTCACGCATCAAAACGTCTCAAACATTTTCATCCGCGATTCCATTCTTTTCTCTAGTCCCAACTTCCCCAACTAGCAGGGTGAATGAACTTACGAAATGCACGCACACACTCGCCCCCGTATGTACAGACGCACACATCGATAAGACGACACATTGCCGTAGGTAAGTGACAAGAAATGCGTTAAAATACTATCAACGTATCCCCAACGGCCGCAGGAAGTTGGAGCTTCCTCGGTTTGTAAGACATGCACTTTCGATGCATACGTTTCGGTATAGGGAGATATGAATAAGTGCGGCTTCATCTGCGTGAAATTATAAAAACTTTATTTTATTATCTACATTTGTGACATTCTCAATTGCTGAATTGCTGATAAGAACGGTAATTCTACTTCCTTGATGTTGGTAGCAACTTATGGTCTCTTTCCCACATTAGGGTTTTTATCCAATTTATTTACTCCCTAAGGTTTTTTTTTTATTGTTATACAACATCTACACACTCTAGGTACGTACTCTTTTTTACACAGTTTACATATATATACTTTTTTGTTTTGTTGCGTAATCCTTGTGTTACTCCCTAAGTTTAATAGCTTGAAAATATGTAGCCTAAAGTGTGACGTAATTGTAGGGGTTTTTATTAAAAAAAGAATTATTCAAAAATATGCTGTGATTGCTGACATCTTAGGCAACAAAGAAGTGTGTGTTTACGCTTTATTATATTAGTATAGATATAGATTTATATTCTCTTTTGTATATATTTCATGGAAGTCTTGGCTCCTGTAGTAAGTTGCCCTGTGTCAAAAGCCAATTCCTTCCCCCAATACTTCATCACAATTCATCATAATGTCTACATAAAGAAAACAAAAAATAATATAACTTACCTCGTGAAATCTCGATAGTCTCTCTGTAAGTACTACAACATGTTTTCCACCTTTTTATTCTTTTTTTAAATACCACAAATGCAAAAAGAAGGTTATCTATGTAAATCTTTTTCAATAGACAAGTGCTATTTAAGAAAAATGAGAGAGTATGACTTTTATTAAATTCCATATTAATCAGCAAGATAAGGTATTGAAGATATTGATTGAATAGGTTAATCTAATGAGCTTTTAGTCCAAGTTAGCTTAA
>LD688956.1:2287882-2301954 GCA_003118335.3 Papilio memnon
AATATAAATTAATGTAAGTAATAATCCATAGTACATTCGATATAATTATAATTTTATAATACATTGAAGTACCAACCTATTGTATTTAACCGCCAAAATCGAAATCATAAATAATTCAGTACGTTAACTCTATTCACTAAATGCTAATATTACACACACAAACGAACGTTATATCACGCATTACACGTCACACAATAAAAATTCTACGCTCGTGTGTGCGTCTAACTAGTATTTGGCCACTCCCGCGCATCCTCTAAATTCGGCGCGCCATTGGCTTGTTTAGAGGTTAGAAAAAAAACGATTAGAAGGTACGTATATGACAGCGAATAGAAATGGTTCATCTGACGTCACTTCAATGTCTATTTGAATGTAGTAAAAAATTCATTTTGTTATACGAAATAACAAAAACACATTTTTTAAAAAGAAAGACATTTCAGACATATTTTTTTCGGTTCAATAAAATCAAGTATAAAAGTAAATGAAAATGTCACGAAAAACACATTACAATAATTATTCGAAATTAAATAGCAATCTTCGATTAGTGACTAAGAATAGTAACAAAGTAATAGGCGCATTTTATTTAGCAAGTTTAAATTTCTAACCTGCGAAAAAAAACTAAAATCAGGTTACATATAAAAAAATACTAATGCATTTATATTCAATCTCTTTTAAATTTTATGTAAAAAAATCTCTCTCAATAGTAAAAAAAAACGAAATTGGATTTAAAAAAGAAAAATAAATCACAGAGTAAAAACAATTGACAAAAAAATGCTCGCTTATATAAACGTCAAAGTGACAGACACACACACTCACACTTTAGTGTGCGTCTAACAATCGCCTCTCTGCTTCCGAAATTTGAAGCGCGTTAGATGATTGGCCGCCATTTTAACATGGGTTGGTGTGCCGTAGTTTTTTTTATTGTTAGAAACTGGTCGATCCGGTTATGGCATTAGTTCCATTGTAAATGGCCGATAGAGCGATGGCGTCTCAAGTAGAGGGGAATTTGGAGCTCATACAATGTTTTGTGTACCTTTTTTTCAATATGCCGTAAATTTTTAACTTAGGTGTAAATATACAAATGCTTTTTTTACAATATCAGTTTAGTACGTAATTATTTCTTGAATATTTCTTTGCTAAGTAATGACTATAGAATTGTTTATTGTAACCTAAAATAAACTAGCAAATTACCGTAAAAATACATTCAAACATAAAAATATAATTTATGCATAAGTTTTATATTTTTTTTAAACAAAAGACTAAAATAAATTGTTGGCAGTATTTCCAGCCAACGAATAATCAAGACGAATCAAAATTCTTTTTAAAATTAAAGCATCTCGTAAAATTAAAACCGGCCTTGGAGAAGCCAGTTAGCAATAACAATGAAAGGACAAAAGAATTTAAATCGCTGTTTACTCGTACAACTCCACTGCACTACACTTGTAATAGTGTTCTCTGTTTTTTAAAGGAAATAATAAAGGATGACAATATGTTTTAAAATAAGAGCTACAACAGTGTAGCTCTACGGTAATACCAACTGGGCGACACGCACGGACAATTAAACAATCCGACTGACAGCACGAAAATCAAGGTAATGACCGGGAATTATTTAAAATTCATAAAACGTCGGAATCACGACAGAGAGAGACAAAGTAAATCTAATAATACAACCTAAGTTTTATTTAACCTAAACTTATGCAAGAATACTTTATCATGTTTACCTAAATTGTAAAAAATACTATTTGTGTGATAAAAATAGGAATGAATTCGATCGTCCCAAATCATTTTACATTGTACAGTGAACAAAAAGTTTATGTCATGATGTGGTCATTAGTGTACGAAATAATATAGCATGTTTTCGTTCAACATATAAAGAACATAAGATGGGAGATGAGAGGGAAAAGTGTCGCAAGTCACGTAGTCTCGAGTTATTGTGAACGAGTTTTAAGCATAATTTTTGTGGGTATCATCCTTTACGTATCTTTACGTTATCTGTCTTTTATTTAAAGAAATATCTGCCGATTTGCTTGAGTATTTTCACTCGTATAATTGTATGCGTAATTCGACGATGCAAACGAAAAAACAAGCGACCAAAACGCACTCAAGCATTGTCAGAAGGGGGAACTATTTTTAAAGCGATTGTCAAATGACAACAAAACCCCAAATTGGCCACACACACAACACGCGCAAAACGCACACATGTATACACTTATAATATGACAACACAGATACGCACAATCCATCGCACACACAAACAAAAGGCCCCAATTCGAATTCGGAACGCGCGCAGCACAGTTTCCTCGATGGCGGCGCGGTCATTGACCTCGCGGTTTGGAGGGCGCCGGTGACGTCACGGCGCTGACCTGCCTCACTGGCTCACGGCGACCTTGAACGCAGTACAAATATTTCGGAAGCACGGCCGCACTTTGTGCCAAATACGGACGACGAAAGCTGTATTCTTTGTGGACATGTTTATTTTGATATGACGTCATTAAAATATGCTTTTAACGTTAACATAGTCGAATTCTACCAACCTAACATATTATATAAACATATATTTATTTTATGGCCCCTTCATAAGTAATTGTGTTTTTAAAATATAACAACTTACCTATTAAGTTTATAATTAAGGCTTGACAGACTAGACGTCAAATAACCAATCCTCTGTGTTTGTAAAAATTTTTATCAAACATTTGAGCAAATAATGAATAAAATACTTGATAAGCCATCATCTGAGTATATCGGCATTAGGTATATAGGCACGGTATTACACATATTGTACTGATACTGACAACAGTATCACAACATGTTGTGATGAACATGTGATGTTGTGATATCGACGACCAGATGTAAAAAATCGTGTCCCATGTCATAGTCAAAAAGCCGAAAAATTTAAAGGCTTGATATCGATATATCGCGATTACTAAGCGATGTATCGACATATATTTGTTTTCTGAAAATTAAGAACCACTAATATTGTAAATGCGAAAGTCTAAATGTGTTTCGAAAGTATCTAAGCTGAACGGATGCAGAGCATAGTCTGGAAGAACACATAGGCTACTTATTTTTTTTTATAACTTCACGTGGACGGAGCCGCGTGCGACATCGTCTCCTTGTGCTTATCTCACTCACGTAGGGTCAGCAAACCAGGTTTTCGCCCTCCATGTCGATCTTTTGTCATCTCAGCCGTCAATCCCTTCTTAATCATTTCACCTTTCACGCAATACATCCTCATCATCATCATCCTAAGCCCAATAAAAAGTCCATATTTCAAGTTTTTGTAGGATTATTGCTGCCAATGTTATGTATCAAAGAGACTCAAGTACTTAAATAGAATAATTACACATTCCCTAAGTCCCTATATTGTTTGTGTACTGAATATCCTTTAAGTGCCGAAATCGGATGGGTATGTGAGAAAAGGACGGACTTACACTAGATAAGGTAAGAGGGAGGGGGACAGGGACATACAAATGAAATTATGGGCGAGATTCCGTGATTCACGGGGCGACGACCTCGCAGTTTGATGAGACATCGCAACATTGAAATATGTAATGAAACAAAATTCACACGTATTTGCAATTTAAATTTAATTCCAACATTAATTATTGTAAGGGAGAATGGAAAATTATGAACAGTGTAAACCGCTTAGAGTGACATCGAAGTATCAACAATATTCAGTAGCCATGGGGAACTAAACTAAAATGATGACTTGCACATCATATCACGGTTCGCATGGGTGAACAAGATCTGTGAATCGGCTCAATGTGCACCTGTGACCGGACAGATTGCGGTTCGTCAGCTCTTATAAAACACAGCGTAGAACTGTGAGCTGTTAATTTAATCGTTGAGTCGCAGCTCAACGATTCAAGACTATGTGAGCTGATATGTTGTATCGGTTCAGAGTTTACACAGTTCTAATATTCAGGCTTTGTCGAAAGTGTAAGACTTTTTATTAAAGACAGAATTATTCAAAAATATACTGTGAATGCTGACATCCTAAACCAACTAGTCACTGACAAAAAAAATGTTAGGGGAACGAGAAGGCTGCATTGCGATGCCGCATTAAAAGTAGTGAGTGTTTACTTTATTATATTAGTATAGATAAATTGTAATAGGGAATATGTATGTATTTTTCATTATTTCTTTTAAAAAAAATTGACTCGGAAAATTCAACCATTGAGCTAAAAAACAATATAAAGTTACAATAATTTTCGTGTGACTAAAACGCGGCTAGAGTTGGCTTGAGACACGTGACGTCAATTGTCACATTTCGCTCAGATGTCACTTCGATGTACAAAGTATTTCATTGATTCTTAGAGTTATCAAAAATCGTTTAAATCTTCTTCTCTTTCACATTATATTAAAAATATTTTTTACAGGTATGTTTCTATAGTAATAAAGTATACTTAAAAAAAGTTTGGTCCAATTTGGCATCATATGCATATTGCCTATTTTAACAAATATTGTATTGTTTACGTGGGTTTGTGTTTACCTTATTGATCGTAATTTGCGATGCATATTTTTAATCGATGTCTAATTAAATATTTTCTACTGAGTTATTTATAGCCCGGCAAATTTAGCATACCCATTGCCAGGTTGAGTTCTATAAAAGAGAAGTACCAGTTTTTTGTATCTCCATATTATTTGCATGTAAGAAATTTTTTTGTTATACACATAAATACCTTTAAAATACGTGTATAATAATGCCAACAGTATAAAGTACGCTTAATATTAATGAATACAGTTAACGTCGGCGACCTAAATATGGTTGGACCACAAAATGAACAACGTTTGTTGGAAGTATCGCATTAAATTCCCTACCATTTGTTATCGATAGTGCCACGTGAGATCCTTTCGAAATACGATGTCCATGCCTTTTAATAATTAAATTTAATTCTACATGTGGCTGTTTCGCCCCCTTAGAGGTACTTTGCATTTACACTGAGCAGAACAATTTTAGAAATATGATGAGAACTGCGTTAAAATTCCGCTGTAGTTAATCGCAATTTTCACGTCAACGGATAATCTACAACTTTGACATTTCCGATTTCTATCTCCATGGGATCGGGTATCGACGGAATATCAAATTATCTCATATATAGACTACTCACCCGGCGTTAGGATTATGCTCAGTTATCAATCGAGTTTCTTCTTTATTCTCCACGTCCAGTCATAATAAAATACATTCATGAAATTCGATTTAGCAAATAGTAGGGGGTCTATTGATAAGTAGACGGCACTGACCTGCCCAATGACTGATGAAATGCGTCCTACGTCCGTTTATCGAAATAATATTAATTACAAACTCCAATTTAGCCCTAATATGCACATTGATTGGCAGCCGCGGCCGTAGCGGACTGATAGGCAGGTTCATTGCCATTTGCGATACCACGATATGGCACTGTTGTATGTTTTTGTGTACAATTTGCATACAAGACCAGCCCATTTTAATGTTTACTTATTTTTCTTTATTAGTATAACCTTTTAATTTCTTACTAATAGGCTCGACTTTTCTGTTACCAGCAGCTTGTTACTAAATAAGGACATAGTAATTTATTCAATAAAAATTTGCAAATGAAAATTCATCTGCATGCACTTTCATTTATGCAAATGTTAAAAAACAAGTGCTTAAATGACAACGGAGTCTCTTGTCATTGGCTAACAATTACCGTCACGGTAACTCAACGAAAAGAGATCTCGACAGAGTTAAACCTTTGCCTCGGATGGCTTAATATGTACTTTTTAAAACGATCATGACATCAAACGATCACATTCAAGCGGCATTCTTCTAAGAAATTAATATAAATCGCGTTTACATTTTTATCTAATTTCGCAAATCCTGCACAAACACGTTTCACTGCTATCGGTCAAATACAATAGATTTAACAGACGGCACGATAAAAATGTCTTATCTGTCGTGCGGTCTGTTTCCAATGTCGTAGGAGACACGTCGCCCACCACTGACACAATTTTATTTGTTCAGCGAAATCAGCATAACCTTGAATATGAACGATAATAATTTTAATGACGACTTCAAAGAGATTTAAAAAAAAATATTGAGTAGGCATTGACACTTCACTTGAGGCATTTATCACATATTCTTACTAACACCATCTGTATTTTATTTCTTTATTGTTTGGTCATTGATTACATGATCAATATAGCTTTGGCACCTTAACTAGGAAATCCTGTGCTTAAGGAGCCAATACCTTCCCTTTCAGGTACATTTAACAGACCAGAAGAACCGCAGATTCGTTGCCAGCCTTTTAAAAGGTAGATGCACTTCATCAAGGATCTTAAGTCGTAGTGTTAGTCAAAATGATTTCCGAGAGTAAAATAGACTTGTTTATTCAATGATTTTCTTACTAAATGTTCTGTTCAGAATAACCTATAGACAATTGTTATAGCCTTACAAACCTTCATTATAAATAAGGAAAAGGAAAGTATCTATTATAAAAACAATAGTGCAAGCTTCCTTGTTTTTATGTTGGGTTTAAAAAAAGGTTAATAATATTGATTATATTTTAATCACAATAATAAATAACAGGAAGATTAACTTACGTTTACCCTTAGGTATGTACGTCTTTCTGCCAAATTTACGAACAAAATGACTAAACTTGTGGTTAATATTTTTCATAATTCTGAGTATTGATTTGACTTTAAGGAAATATCGACAATAACATTTATAATTGTTTTGTAAACGCGACATAAAATTTTGGATAGTTAATTGCTGTTTTGTTACATGGTTTATTTATGTTGCTTACTTTTCCCCGCGACTCTGTCCGCGCTAATTAAACTAAACTTAGTAAGCCTATGTTCTACCAGACTATGTTCTACATCTGTGCCAAATTACGTCGAGATCTCTTGAGTCGTTTCGGAGATTATGTTCTTACATCTATCTATACCTTCGCATTTCTAATATTAGTAAGATTTTAATCAATGGATTCCCATACATATTCATGTACAGAAGTGAGAGAACTGGCAAAGTTCTCCATGTTTTTGTTATATGGTAATCCTGGAGATTATGCATTTCGTCCGGTTCTGGCGTGTCATTGCTTATTTTATACATATATTATATAATACTAGCTGTTCCCATGCGGCTTCATCCGCGTGGAATTATAAAAACTTTATTTTATTATCTGCATTTGTCAAATTCTCAATTGCAAATGTCAAAATGACATGACGTAATGACAAACCATGTCAATGTTTTTTCCTTGATGTTGGCAGCAACTTATGGTCTCTTTGGCACATTAGATTTTTATCCAAAATATTTCCCCCTAAGACTAATGGTGTGAAAGTATATAGCCTAAAGCGTGGCGTAAGTGTAGGACTTTTTATTAAAAAAATATTCAAATATTTGCTGTAATTGCTGACATCTTAGGCAACAAAGAAGTGTGTGTTTACGCTTTATTATATTAGTATAGATTAAAAATGTATCCATTGAAAAGTAATATTTCAACGGCAATATTACAGTTCTGATAGTATTTCTTTGCTTTGCATTCAATTGATTTTTATTATTTTTTTATGATTTCGAACCACTCAAACGTACACTAAAGCCCTTGGTAATGAGCCGAATGTGCTTGTTCGTTACAATAAACCTTGAAGCCTGTTTCCTTGTTTTATACCTGATATGATATAACAAGCACGCATTTTGCCGAATTTGTGGTTAATCTGTTGTTAGTTTAGTCATCGTGTGTACGCAGCATAATGCAAAAGCATGTTATTGTTTACACTCCAATGAGTCAACTGTTCCGTGGGTTGGCGAATCGCTTTTTGGTTGTGATTTTTAGACAAAATTTACAGATGACTTCGATACAGGAAGCCCCCGGTTACTCTACAGCTCTCTGTAACATAGTAGTCATAGATTTTTTTACAATAGTGAACTTCTAGTTACAGATTAGAATAATCTTACTAATATTATAAATGCGAATGTTTAGATGGATTTTTGTTAGAGATGTAGCCCAAACGGCTAAACGGATTTTAATGAAATTTGGAATAGATGTAGATGATAGTCTGGAAGAACACATAGGCTACTCACTTTTGTTTTATTTAATTCCACGCGGACGGAGTCGCGGACGAAAGCTAGTTACTGAATAAAAATTGGTTAATATATTGGCATTATTTTCAAATTGTTTTTTTTATTTTTATTTTTTTCATTTTAATTTTCACATGAATTGGTTGTTTTATAGAAAGTTGTCACTACAGGATATCTTCAGATAGACCTTGTGTTCAAAATTTTATTTTTTCAAAATTGCGTCAGACTTCAAGAGTCAATATTCAAAATTGGAATATAATTAAGAGAGTTGCAAATATTATTAATCGAATAGGGAAATGAGAAAATGTATAAAAAATAAAATAAAAAACAAGAAAGTGATGCAAATGTATACATTCATGCCTCAGTTATAACAATTAAGTAAAACTATCGATTTATCCGAAAATTATACTATCTTAAACATTTAAAAAATAAAAAAAAACATTTATCATGGTCCAGCCGATAAGCTAGACTAGTCTGGGGGCATTTAAAATTAATACGGTCTTATTCGAAGTAGTTTATATATCTATTTTATATTTTTCGATTCTCTAGAGGGGGGCTGCCCTTCTATCTGATTTCTACGATTCATAAGTTGCCGGAAAAACTTACGAAAGCTTGCAAAGCAATCGATTCTTTATCGAAGTATCTATTCTCCGATGTTTTGGAAACACCTTTATTTTTCTTAAAGTTATGGTTACTTTTGTTTTTTTTTATTATTCACTTATTTCTTGTTTCTGAATAGATGCTTCCAGTCTCTCCTTAGCAACTTTAATAGAGTAGGCATTAAATTCTAAATTTTCTTAAAATCTTTAACGTTACTGTACCTATGTGTATACGTGACTATACTCACAACAATACGTTTAATTCAAGGATCAACGTCCAATTACAGAATGATCCAATTGTTTCCCAATTTCTCCAACGCAATTTCGTTACTATTCCTATTAGAATAGAGCAGATTTTACTAAGAAGCCGTATGTTACACTAAGCCGCAGTAATAAATGTCGTTCTAGCAAATAATAATCACATTTAGCCCGAAATTCACCTGTGTCAACAAACCATTGTATAATGATTGAGAGAGATGGGAATAGACGATAAGGTGAGTACGAGGGAGATAGATGATCGTTCCATGACCTCAGACAAGGCGTGCAGAATTGGCAGGTCAGTGACACGATAGCCGCGATAAGATACGAAATTCGGGTGAACAGCGAACATTATGTTTCGAGTACAACTAAAGATATTGTATTATTATAATCATACTGTTTGTTTTTTAATTCCAATTAACTCTATAACATACTAGGTCAGGGGTGGCTAACTTTTCCGTACCAATGTCGTAGTTTTCTAAAGAAATGTGCCATCAAATAATTTTGACTTTGTGATTATTGGGTACATATCGTACCTACGTTGTAATACCTACTTGACAATTATTTGTAGTGCATAATATTTTTTTACATCAGTGACGTGCCCAAATTCGCGTGCCATTGGTTCACCACCCCTGTATTAGATAAACCCGTTATACGTTGCAATGTTACGTAAAGTAACTAATGCGAAATGTTAAAGTTTACATTTTAGTCTGACATTCAAAAGAGTAAATGCTTTATTCCTAAAAAGATAAGAAGTAATTTGAGTGGCAGAATAGTGAGAAAATACGTCGATACAAACAATAAATAATAATAATAAATAAAATAACAGTGTATTAAACTATCTATTGATCGTAACTTCGTCAGTGCTAAGTAAAAAGAAATCATATACTAATATTATAAATGTGAAAGTTTAGATGGATGGATGTTTGTTAGCGTCTGTAGCCTGAACTGCTGAACGAATCTCAATGATATCTGGCATAGATGTAGTGGATAGTTTGGAAGGACACATAGGCATGGTTTTGTTTTTTTAATACCGTGCGGACGGAGTCGCGGGCGAAAGCTAGTTAGTAATAAATGTAGCTTATGATGAAATGTTAGAACTAACTAATCAATTACTTTCTAACAGCAAAATTTAACTCACTTTAAGAAATCGATAAAATCTGTAAGTTCAGACAAAGTTATTCACATAACTTAAGTAGTAATAAAATACTTTGCATCTAACAAATTAAAATAATATAACTTAATTTAAAATAACGTCGAATAATATAAAAATTGAGGTGATTTCCCTGCGCGTATTCAAATAACAATAAAACGATTCAAGTGCAGGAACAAAAGCTTTATCATAATGTGTCATGCTGGGTTACATCATCAAAATGACACTACGAACTACCAAAAAAAACCCATTTACTAACAGATTACATAATATTTATCTGCCTATCCTTATCCCACTCTTTGTGTAGGCGTCACCTAATGACCTAGGCTAGATCTGGGCAACTAACATTCATCAACAACTCACACGACCCCACTAAGTGAGCCTACCCTAAGTAAGGGGTGCCTAGGATATAGTCAACCACGCTGGATTACTGCGTGTTGGTTGACTTCATACATATCTTTGAATTTATATGTGCAGGTTGCATCACGATTTATTCCTTCACCGTAAGAACGTCTGTAATTATGTACATATGAAGTTCAGAATTCGAATGGCGGGTTCGAACCCAGAACCTGTAGATTACAGGTGCTTAAACCCCTAAGCTCAAGGCGTTCTACACGCGACGCTATCATTAATATGGTCTTATTCGAAGTATTTTTTTTTTCTATTATCGAAGCGACGCTCATGAACACTAGTACATTTTTCACGTTTTGTCCGTGTCTGCTCTGTCGCCAGCATTCGACGCATAATACATGTTTTTGTCTTTTATAATGAATATTTTCTTTTATAAGTTAACTGCAATAAATATTAAAGATTGTCCATGGCGTCGTTGACCACCTCGGTGTTCTCGACGCTCGTTTGCCTCCTTTTATTATAAAAAAAAAGTAAGACACGAAAACTACGCAATCAACACAAAAAATGTAGGTACGAAATCGAAGTATAATTGTCTATATTTTTCTGTAGTTAAAGAATTCATCAAAGACAAATGACACATTTTTAACTTTTTTTTATTTAGACTTTAGTCATACATCTTTTCGGCCAGTTCTATTTTCGTTTTTATACGATTATAAGGTGTTATTTATGAATTTACTAGACAGAAATAATGTGGCTATGATTAAATGTAAGAGTATGTGACTGAGAATGCAAGGACGTTGTCGTATAACCTGTAATTTTGCGACTAAAATTCTTGTCTGTTAAAATAAAGCTAAAGAAAAATTCGAAGATTTTGATGTTCTGCAACAAATGAGACGAAACTTATTTTTGTTCATTAAAGATTTTTTATTCACTTGTGCATTTTTGTTTGACCTTATGGTCTTACAATTCAATGTTAAAAAACGAAAACATTGCCAGTTACCAGTTACTGTGCCAACAAGATAACCGAATTCCGCTTCCTGGCCGTTGAAACAAAGAGTTGAAAAAAGAACAGGATTTTTGAAATTGAAACGAAACGCGGCGAAAGTAAAAGCGCACACACACATACAAAGTTCACAAACACAAACCTGACCTTACCCAACTTAATGCATCGCCCAATACGTCGGGTCGTTGACACGGCCGGCGCCGAGGCCGCGGTGCATTTGGCAGGGCTCCGGGCCTTTAAAAAAAAACATTACTTTCGCTGAATGCGAATCAGCTCTCGTTCGAGCATTTTAAAAATCGAACGCATCGCATGTTCAAAATTTAAATTGTATGCGACGTCAAGAGATGCTTCCTTTGACGTTTATGACTTTTGTTTTTTTTGTAACCAGCCTGTAATCACATTCCCTTTTGTTAGTGTATACGAGATTTTTGTATATAAAATATGAAATAAAAACAAAATCATCGATGTAGACAACTATTGTTTATTTCCATTATCTATGCTTTTTAATGAAAGCAGGAATTAAAACTATTGTTATATTTATTGATTATATTTTTCTCATTATTGGATGAGATGCTTTATTAAACTGTGGGTGAGGTCACATTGTTCTTATAACACCTGAACAGATTTCATTTACATTATTTACAAGAATAAAAACTGACACAAACATAATCAATGTTTGTATTAATTTGAATTATTGTTGATAGTCTGAACTAACTGGCTAATTGCTTCTAACGTTTGTATGGAATGGTCTAGCGTATATGATAAGAAAATAAACTTTAGTTCCGTTCTGTTTACTGCTATACCATTATGACCAAATGTGAAGAGGGTTATTTTATTATTTATTTTTTGTTAGCTACTCATCAACGTTTCCGTGGTGTAGCGGTTATCACATCTGCCTAACACGCAGAAGGTCCCCGGTTCGATCCCGGGCGGAAACATTTATTTTTGTAAAAAAATAATGGAAACATTTTTTGTTAAAAAATAATTTTATCCTTTTTATGCTATAAATGTGCCGCCAAGCTGTGTTTTATCGCAAATTATTCACTTTTAATTTAATGATAAATTCAAACGAACTGTTGAACCCTAAGCGTTAAGAGGTCACAGACGTCCGTGGACATCCGCAACTTTAGAAGAATAAGTTCTTTTTTATTTTTTTAAATTACATATGAAAAAAGTTATAGGTCATTTTATAACTGTTATTATTTATCTAGATGACTTAATCTAGTATTATGTAATTATGATGAGAGTAATGATTCATTCTGTCCCATACACGCTATTGTCGGACCCTTTTTCTTTCTCCACTATTGTAAGCGCAAGATGGGTCAATACCCCCACTGTTTGTGTTGTTATATAATAATAAAATAGAATATAATAAATTGATAGAAAAAAACTTTAACTTAATGTCTAAAATGGTAGACTAAACACGTGCGTTTGATTAACTCGACCCACTAACATGTGATACTGTGGTAATATACATCTATACTTCTATACTAATATAATAAAGCGTAAACACACACTACTTCGTGGCGTAGGATTTCAGCAATCACAGCATATAATTAAATAATTCTTGCTTTAATAAAAACCCTTACACTTACGACACGCTTTAAGTTATACGCTATTAAACTTAGGGGATAAATAAATTGGAAAAAGCCTTCATGTGGAAAAGGGACCATAAAATACAAGCTGCCAACATCAAGGAGGCAAGATTGCCATGGTAAGGTAATTGGTATTCAATGTCAAAGGCCATCGATGACATTTGTGCATTTGAATTTTGACATTTGCAATTGGGAATTTGACAACAAATGTAAACAATAAAATAGGGTGTTTATAATTTTATGCGGATGACGCCGCATGGGAACACCTAGTCATATTATACGAATCATACCAATAATATAAATACGAAGCGATGGATGGATAGATGTTTATACATACATATTATATATCTAAAACGACTTAACGGATCTCGATGACATTCGACACAGATGTAGAAAGTTCAGAAGAAGAGGCTACTTACTATGTGTTTTTTTAATTCTGCGCAGACGCAGAAGTATAAAGTAAAAAAATACATCGATCAGTTAAAAATCTCACGATATGGCTTGGTCAATTCTTAATCTGTCTAAAATATTAGACAATAAATTTCTAGAATATCTAGTACGTTTACAAAATAACGTAGTTCTAAATTGATCGGTGGCATACCAGAAGGCTAGGGTCCATATAATTTTCATGACTATACTATGGCATGCAAATTTGCAACAAAGTACTCAAAAAGTGTAAAGGTGTAAAGTACACTGATAAACCTCATACAAATTTTGTTGGTAATGATTGCCTCTATTGCAAATTTTCTTGCTAGGTCCTCAGATTAATATAGACCCGAATACTGCTGCCGAAACAAACCAAACCACTTTGATATTAACGTTCAAAAAGTTATTCATAAGTTACTTTTTACGCCAAATTAATAAAGTTTTTCTGCATAGCATATTTATGAAGTAATCGAAAACAACTGAAACCTAATGTTTGACATTTTGCAATAAGTTTTATGAGAACAATTACAATAGCAAAGAAAAAAGAACTCGCATCAAGCAGTCAGAATATTTTTAAACAAAGGGGTATAAAACTTTTAAATTATGATTAAACTAGCTTTCGCCCGCGACTTCGTCCGCGCGGAATTAAAAAAAA
>LD688956.1:2322808-2333630 GCA_003118335.3 Papilio memnon
TTGGTTGACTTCACACATATCTTTGAATTTCTTCGGCGATATGTGCAGGTTGCATCACGATGTTTTCCTTCGCCGTAAGAGCGTCGGGTTTTTACCCGAAACACAATTTTATAATA
Source organism: Papilio memnon (assembly GCA_003118335.3). Lineage (NCBI taxonomy): Eukaryota > Metazoa > Arthropoda > Insecta > Lepidoptera > Papilionidae > Papilio > Papilio memnon. The sequence goes on from LD688956.1 coordinate 2,322,925, forward strand.
TGTACATATGAAAATTCGAAAATCGAAAATCACATTGGTACATGGCGGCGGGATTCGAACTTAAGACCTGTAGATTACAAGTCAAGTGCTTAAACCACAGAGCCACCGATACTCTTATCATCACTACATATTTATCACAAAAAAAAACATAGTTCAAAGTATCTTACGTAAAAAAATACATGAGAGAACATTTAGTCGGTTTGAGTCTTTTTATTTCAACAGAAATGGACGAAATATCCCGTGTATTTCGGTCCATTTTTAAGAGATAATTACGGATAGTGTAATTTCGCATGGGCGGGGAGTTAAGCGGTGTAGTTTCCAAAAAAGGGGTCTGAAAAAAAGTTGAACGACACGGAGAATGCCAGACAAGGGTTGTACGGCTAAATAATCTACGACAGGGTTGCCAATTTGTAGTTTTTGTTGCGTGCTTTTTTCAGTTAATCGTATAGCATCAACCTCGCTTCGTGGATTATAAAACTACGAGATCACTTTTGTTCCAGTGTCGATGATGGAGAGAATGTTTCAAGTCCAATTAAATACCAAACATTGTATAGCATTGAGTGTGGAAGGGTACACCGGTAGAGGTAGAGCTAGAAAGAGATGGATGGATTGCGTGCAAGGTGACATGATCAAGAAGGGAGTGATGGCTGAGATGACGTATGATAGAGTTATTTAGAGGACATAAAACCTGTTGCGCCGACCCTACGGGAGTAGGATAAGGATGATGATGATGATGCATAGCATAACTAAGGGTTAGAGAGTTTTGCTAATATAAACAAATGATTCACGATCCACAAATTACAGAGTACCTATAAGAATTAAGGAATCAGAAAACGGCAAAATTCATAATTCAAATCAACTAAACATAAGCTAAAAAGCCGCAAGAAAGTACTATCTTATCGGAACTGTCATTTTGTTAAATGCTATCTTAGTTCTAAACCAAAGCGAAAAGTATGAAGATCAATTGAAAAAAAAAAAACATCTAGTTAGTCGTGGCTTATTCGACGTGTAAAGCGGACGCTACGTTTTGCAAAAATCCCATGCATTTCGTTCAACAAACTAAAATCATCGCGTCGCCGCGTCGTGTTGGCTCCGCACAATGTCCGTCGATCGCTTGTAATAACTAGTTAACCGAAATAGATCAGAATAGGAACATCTATAGAGTGGCATTTATTAAAATTTATCATGACTGTGTTTAACGTGGTTAAGAAATGTCAATAGAAATTGGCTAATTGAACTAACATTTGGATAGTATGTTAATCTATATATAATATAATAAAGCGTAAACACACTTCTTTGTTGCCTAAGATGTCTACAATTACATATATAATTGCATATTTTTGAATAATTCTTTTTTTAATAAAAAGCCCTACACTTACGTCAGGTTTTAGGCTATATATTTTCTCGCTATTAAACTTAGAGGGTAAATAAATTGGATAAAAATCCTAATGTGGGAAAGAGAACATACGTTGCTGCCAACATCAAGGAAGCATGATTGTCAATGTCAAAGACCTTAGTTGTCATATGTGCATTTGAATTTTGACATTTGACAAATGTAAACAATAAAATAATTTTTTTATAATTTCACGCGGATGAAGCCGCACAGGAACAGCTAGTTCTTTTATACATTTACTTAACAACTGCTGTAATTTAATAGAATAAGTTTTCAAAAACATGGAAATATATTTATTCTATAAGAACCCCAAAATCCTCAACTTTCCTTCTTCGTACACTTCACTCACTCGTATACGTAACTTCACAATTACAATCAAATAATCTTACAAATTAAAAATTAAAAATGCTTATCATATCGACTTCTTTCTCTGTCCAGCAAAACGTTTTTCATGAACCAGGGTAGGGCTGGTAAAATTCGTGGAAAACAAAACGCCGGCCGACTCTAGGCCGCTGCCTGGGCTAGGGATGCGAACAAAAAATCGACGCAAAGCGACAACGAATGACGAAAAACGACGAGGTGCGACGAAAAACGACGCCGGCGTTGTGTCGTTCGTTTACCTCGCACCGAAAGTGGGCCCGCAATTGAAAATGTTGACTGACTTTTGTTCGTTTCGGGTACTCATCGTTTTTGAATTCGGTTTTTGAAATTGCAAATGACAACTGGTATCAGATACAGCCTTCGTATATATGATATTTCAAAGATTGAATTTTCTTTATTAGTAGTCATCTACATCTTTCCATATCTAAATAAAGAGAAATTTTGACTAGACGTCTTTTTGGGTGACAATCACATATGAAATGAATGTAGCTCATCCTAGCATGGGACAAAAAATTTGCGAGAAAGTATTTGTATGTCAACGACAAATTTTGTTGGTGTACTTTACGGCCGCTAGGTGCGATACACAAAATTTTATTGATGACAATTTTAGTGATTTGGTTCTAAAACTTTCTTATTCTATGGGATGTTTAGTCTAATAGAAAATATTTCTTTCGTGAGAATAAAAAAGTGTGAATATTATAATGTAACTTACACCAAGGGGCCAGATGCTTTTCTGTGTGTCTGATTTTGGTCAATTTAACAAAATATCGGGCAATTATTTACCACTTGCCATTACCGTAATTTTAATTTTTTATTTCTTTACCTCTGGCAAATTCCACCCCCATTTATAAAAAAAGAGTTTTTTTCGAAATCTACAGATCCCACTTATTTAAAAACCTCTACAAGTTTACAACTGTCAAAAAAACAAGCTCTTGTTAGATTAAAGCATGGTTAACCTACATTCCAGTTGCTATAAGGGTCAGGAAATTATATTTACGTAATGGTTTTAATCCTCGTGCTGAGGTTTGTTAATTCGCCCAAATAATCGGTTCGCGTGCCTTTTGCAACTAAGCTTTGATGTACTTTTTGTATTGCTTACGTGCAAAATTCGTCAGATTATTTTAATAGAAGCATTAAATATTTTTACTTAATCTCACGAACAACCCGTATATGTAGTGAATAATCTTTTTGCCAAGTTTTGGACGAATTAAGGTAATCAAAACGACTACTGATTGCCATTATACATTGACCTTTGGAACATATGGAACTTTATTCTCTACTATTATCAATTAATCACTTTATTGTGTTACAGATCGCCAAATCTGCATGGTGGCTGGCACGTCCTCACCACTGGCGAACGCAGTTCAATTCCTGCACGGTACGTATTCAACATCAATAATTTAAGTTCAAGAGTATTTCTCATTCAAAAACATAACTTTAGGCAAATTTTGTTTCGTGAAAGAAAATTACATATAAAGCGACTAGCAATAAAATCAGTTTCTTAAGTTTTTACCGCATCTACCACGGGGAGTGTTCTGCCGAATTGTTTGGAACGATTCCTGTCGCCGAGTTCCGTCATCGGACACAACAGTCCGCCAGGTACCATCCACAGCATCTAGATGTCTGGCAATCAGCCGAGCGGATCTCGCGAAACCTATTATTCCCAAACCGCTACGACTAAGGGCTCTTCAAGCGAGTGTACCACTTCTTAAAAGCCGGTAATATATCTGTAATTCATGTATTGCCATTCCATGGTCATTAATGATCACCTCTGTGTTCCCGCTGTCCTTTTTCTTCTCTTATACAAAACCAACGCATAATTAGAATAGATAATATTTAGTTAATGGTAAACTATCATCTCCCTATCCTTGTCCCACATTATGTAGTTCAATGCAGCATATTTTCGTTGCCCACATCGATTAAATTTTCGTCACTTCAGTCGTCACATTTTTAATTACCAGTCACATTTAGACACTTAAAAAGTGACGTATTTAAAAATAGATACGTTCTAGAAAGATAGAAATAGTAAATTGTATAAAATCAAATCGTCCTCTCCAATACGTAGCACAAAGGAGCACAAGGTCAGACCGGATCTAGGTCGTCAGAGCGTTTTGGTACCTAACACTCTATCTAGGTTATATACAACTAGCTGATACTGACACTTTTACTCGTACATTATATTACGTAATTTCATTTATTAACAATCTATTTTAAACTATTCATGTACTCAATCAATTTACAAACAATAAGTAACCTCCTTATTGTTTACGCCATTTAATAAAAATAACTAACAATAAATTTTACATCTAATTACTTAACCTAACTATTATAGTTTTTATTATTGCAATCCGTAATATATGCCTACACGCCAAAGTTAAGGCTTGTATTTATTGTAAAAATCTAACGTTTTTAATTGAAAATGTAGGCCTACATTCGCACGGGCGCTTTATTACCGCGCACTACAAATGTTTTCTAATAAAACAAATGCATTTTCATGTATCAGTTCATACGCTAACGCTTTTAAAAACGTTCGTGCGAAAACGTAACGTTAAAAAAGCGCTCGTGCGAATGAGTGTTAAATCATATTTTTGCGGATGGCACCAAATACTCATAAACGGTGTCCTATAAACTATAGCTTCAGTTTATTTTAATTGTAACACGGTAGAGGTGGCATTTTAGATAACGACACCCTGGTTTCATGTTACACCGTCGTGTGAACGTTACTCGAAATTATTTCGCATGGAATGACCTCATAGTTCCTTTTTATCTCCCTTACTTAATTTAGTACTAATTCCGCAGCGACGTAAAACTGTTTTGCTGACCGTAATATAACAAATATTCTACGGTTAGCAAAAACAAAAATAGTGGCATAAATACTCCGATATATTGTCTAGTGTAACTACGTATAATGTAGTGTTATAATAAGGATTTAAAACTTTATCACAGACTTGCGATCCGCCCCAGCTTCTCTTGAGTGACAAAGAATATCACATATCTTTTCTGTCATATCCATACCCTTCCCGTTGATATCGCATTTATTATATAGCCTATGGCATTCAGTGATAACGTAGCTTCCTAATGACGAAATAATTTTTGAAATCGGTTCAATAGTATTAAAGCCTATTCAAAACAAACAATCAAATCCTCCCTCTTCATAATATACTAGCCGTTCCCTTGCGGCTTCATCCGCGTGAAATTATAAAAATTTTATTTCATTGTTTACCTACATTTGTCAAATTATCAATTGAAAATGTCAAAATGACATGACATGATGACAAACCATGGCAACCTTGCTTCCTTGATGTTGGCAACAACTTATGGTTTCTTTCCCACATTAGGGTTTTTATCCAAAATATTTAAGCCCTAAGTTTAATGGCGTGAAAATATATAGCCTAAAGCGTGATGTAAGTATAGGGTTTATAATAAAAAAAGAATTATTCAAAAATATGCTGTAATTGGTGACATTTTAGGCAACAAAGAAGTGTGTGTTTACTCTTTATTATATTAGTATAGAAGTATAGATTAAAATATATTGATTGGCATTCTTTGCCAAACTATCGCCAACAATATAACAACTTATTGGTATTTGATAGAGGCGCCTAAAACTGGTATGTTCGTTGATCGCTTAGTTTCGAACTATTTCAATTTTCTCCACCTGTGGATACATTTAACATATTTTGTTGACGAACGCTTTTAAAATACTTTATATTAGGAAAATAATATAGGATATATGTTTACATAAGAAAAAAAATGTTCCTATGCTTCTAGATGGAAGTATAACTGCTTATTCTAGTGGTCATGTCTTGCCGAATTCTGAAACGAATAATAAAAATAAACGTAAGCGCCGCGTACGATCTAAAGTCCGTCAGTAATGGACTTTAGTTAAGTATGACCTTATCATTTAAGACTATGTTTAAATCTCGTTTCGGTATACGGTAACTGTCGACCTTTAAAGTATTAAAGTCGCACTTAGTGTATACTAAAGTAAAAGTAAAGCCAATTCTATTAGTCTATAGCTAATGTTTTTTGGTTCCTAACAAGGTACGAAGGTCGTTGATGCTGTCATATTCACACTGTTATGTATTATAATGGGGTCAGCTTTGATTTATCGAAGATTACGAGCGCGTTGACTCATCGGGTGAGACATTACGTGTCATAAAGTGTCATAATCTATGTGCAGGGCTGCCAATTTTACAAATGTAGACTTAAGGACGACAACCAGTCTTGTTTACCCCGGGCTCGAATAAGTACTAGATCGTCAACTCACTCCTATGATAATGGTTACTAGTTTTTGTAAGCCACGCTGGCTTAGTATGCATTGTTTAATAACACTCAAGTTTTTTACGTCGGAGATTGCATGTTGCATCGCGATGTTTTCCTTTACCGTTAGAAGGTCGGAAATTTAAATGAAATTTGAAAATCGGAAAACATAAATACATAGTGGGGATCTAATCTGGACATGGAGATTACAAGTTCGACGGTCTTACTTCAAATATATACCGTGCAAATACAGCGAATTCGGGTCAAACCTGTAAAAGTGGCAACCCTATATCTTGCATTTTGGATTTTCAACAACATTTTGTGTCAGTAGGTTAAGTACTTCTAGTACTGCTGTATTGACATTAATCTAACCAATTGTACTAATAGTTTATTACAATATTTAAAATCCGCCGATTGTTATTTGAGTGTTTGATTCCTTTGCAATGTTTTACGGACAAATACTGAAACGAATCTTAAACACTACGCGTCATAAGATGCTTACAATCTGTCAGATGTTAATTTTTAATGCAATTTGGAGTTTAAGCGTGGCATTATCATTTAAAATCTAAATGTCGTTTCAGTATCCGGCCAGTAATGTATTGCTTCTAAATGTTGTCCCTAATATTGTAAATAAATTTCCATAAAAAATAGTACCTGTAAAATCCTTTAGGCCCGAATACTGAAACGACATTTAAATATAACAGCGTCTTAAATAAGGCAACGCTTAAATTTCAAATACCTTTAACAATTGACATCAGTCATAAGCGGTGCTTACAAAGCGAATTGTTTAAGATTCGTTTCAGAATCCGGCCGTATGTCACTTGACTTTAGTAACCACGAACAAATCTGTAATTTTTCTTTCCAACCTGTGAATTTTTATTTATTAGTAAAACCTTTGTGAGAACAACCGTTTGACTGTTTCTGCTAAATGCCTGTAGTTTTCGATATCTTTAAAGTTTCTTACCGTTCGATGATTACGTCAAAAATTATACGAAAATTCGTTCTTGTTCAATTTGTTATACATGAATGCAACTGGTTCTCGCTGGTATTGCGGGTAAGTGGTATTAAATATGATAAACACGGACGAATGTTTAAATTCATACGTTTGGCGATTCATTTAAATACGTCCTTGATTCGTAATCCTTTCCTCATTGTCCGAAGTCATGCGTCGGGTTTTCCATTTTTAAAACATTCTTGTTCAAAATTTATTGATATCTCGAAATTTTTAAACTGTCCATAACTAAGTCGCATTATTAACTTAAATGTTTATTGTTCATCATATCTTTTTTTTGTTTTGACTAGCTTTGGCCTGCAATTTAAAAACAAAACAAAAGCTAGCCAGTGTTCTTCCAGACTATCCTCTACGTTTATGCTAATTTTCATCGAGATCCGTTCAGCAGTTAAGCTACAAACTCTAACAAACATTCATCCAGTTATCTAAACATTTATAATATTAGTAAGATTATAATTATTGTTAATTTTTGAACGATTTAAGTTACTATCAAATAATAATTTTGTAAGCTGGTATCATTTTTAATTGTAATTGTTTTTGAGCGGGCAACCCAGAATGGGTAGATGTCATGGCAGCAATCAAATGCCAGACGGCAGTTATCTTCAGATGGTCGCGTGATGCTATAGTTAATCTCTATAAATCTTTGCAATCCCGTTATATAGTGTTATGCAGTTTATATTAAACATTGAAGTACTGTGTTACATATATTACGCGATTATTATTTCATTATCTCCGACATACGCACGCCCTCAATGGAGGATACAAGTTACCGTGCTTATGATTTCGGAACTAACTTCTGCTCGTCGTTCGTCACTCTGACATCTTATTGGTTTTATAATTATCTAACAGATGGCGTTGTTAATATAATAAAATAAAACCTTCTAAACGATAGATAAAACATCTAGAAATAAATTTAAATTACTGGACCAAACCCTAATCTTAAAGAGTAATAAGATTTTTGTAAAGTGTCGATAGTAGAGCTATTTTCGCTTGCCCTCCTTTTTACTACATAACAATAAATTAGAATCAACACTATCAGAATTATTATACTGGATAGACTTTAAAATGAAGACCTTGAACTTATTTATCAAATTAAAAATCATAAATGAGAGTTTAATTGTTTTAATCGAAAATTACAAATTTCGTGACACATGTAAATGATAGCTATCTCTTTATTTATGACTAAGTAGCTTTCGCCCGCGACTATGACTTCTTCCAGACTATGCTGTAAGCTATACCAAATTTCATTAAGATCCGTTCAGCCGTTTTAGCTACAAACTCTAACAAACATCCATCTAAACATTCGTAATTATAATATAAGTAAGACAAGATTGTCGGCTATATTGTGGTAATACGACGTGAGCCTCACCGTAAACAAAACAACAGCACTGTATTGCGCAATGTTTTTCACAAATGTAAATCTCCAATACCTAAAAAAATCTCCGCCACACAACGACCTCGAATGCAGTTTCGTCTAGACGAATATTAAGAAGATTGCATTATACCAAACAAAAAATCATTGTCCTTTGCAACTGCATTAAATAACTTAGAATATTGTTATTGAAATTTTTAGAAACAATTATTCAGAACTTTGAATAAAATGTGGGTCAAATATTTTATGTGAGGCTAATAGCCTTAATGTTTATTAAGGTAGCAACACAATAGTTTGGTTTGTATTTGCTTATACATTTGGTACATTTACGATGAAAAAAAACAACATTTTAATAAGTAACAGCGTCTTAAATGATAAAGCCACGGCCTAATTAAATTAAAATGTTGATATCTGACAAAGTGTATGCGGCGGTTACGAAGCAAATTGTTCGAAATTCGTTTCAGAATTCGGCCGTTAGAAACTCGTTCCCGAAGTGTCATAATTGAACAGACACGAAATATGTTTTACTCTACATATACTTCTTTAATTGAACTTTTATGTTTTAGAGGAGACGTAATCATTGTGGTGTGTTCCTACCTTAATGGCCTTGACAGGAATATTCAGCCTCAGTCAATCAGATTTGAATTTCTAAGCTAAAATTATTTATATTTTTTGATAGAGATGTATTGTTCTTTTCAAATAACTTTGTGGCCCAAGGTCATAATTGCACTGCGCAGTACTCCCAGCATCCAACTATGACACGCTACTCCTGAAAGTGTGTTCAACGCGACTCGCGTAACGTTAAGAGATCTGAAAATTACTGTAATTCTGTTTCCATAGTACAAAAACATATCACCGTCCCTTTCATACTTCTTTAAATAACTGAGATAACAACATATTTGTGTTCGAATGTATCGACGGTGGAAACTTGTAAATAGAATAACATGTATCTGCTTTATGTTTGAGATTTGTAATTAAATCGCCAATAGCCTAGTGGTTAAAGGTACGGATTTCCGATCACGTGGCCGTGGGTTCGAATCCCGCCATTCGACTATTGTAAACCATAACATAAACCTAGACCTTAGTTTGTACAAAAAATGTTAATAAACTAACAGTTGCCCGCGACTTCATCCACGTGGATTTAAAAAGATTTCATTCGGTGACAAAATAGCTTCTCAACAGTGACAGAATTTTCCAAATAGGTTGAGTAGTCTCAGAGCCTTTTCAATGCAAACAAACAGTCAAATCTCTCCTCTTTATAATATTTGTATAACAAAAGAATCCGCTAATTCGTAGTCAAATTAAGAGTTAACAAAAATATGAAGTTTGATTATGATTACAAACGCTAAAGTGTTACCCGTATCCATTGTCTACCACCGAGGAGACAATGCTCGACCACTAATACTAAAACATGACCTATTCTATATCGGAGGTCGTAGAACAGTGGATATTTGTTTTTAAATCTAGTATCGTGTGAATAGACAGCTTTGTTTTGGTGTCTAGTCGAAAAGTTATGCGATCGAATATAATAATGGTTTGTTTTTAATAAAACATCCGATGGCAGTAAATGACCTGGTGATGTCATATGTGTAAAAAAATTGTTCGATATAGAATGGAAACTTGAGGGGCTAGGCGTGGAAAGATTCTGTTATATGGATGGTATGAAGAATGTTACCACAATTCAGTGGTATATTTTTCACCTTTTTTAATCATTTTTTTTATTTAAAAAGGCGTCCAGTGTACCACACTTCTAAGCCGTAGTGAAAATTTTAAATAATCCGAATATGCACCATAGAAAGTGGAAGAATTCTTATCCAAACCCGAGGTAACAGCCTTCATTATTACACAATTTATTTTGTCTAAAATTGCTTTCAATCGAATTTAAACATTTTAAAATACATATCATGTGCAAAGCGCGTGGCAGAAAAAATATGTATGCATTAACGCATACATATAAAATCAGTACCGTACAATGTAACATGATCGCTATAAACGATGTCATCGGTGTAAAAATAGCCGTTTGTAGACAGCCGCGCCGCACAGGGCAGGGTTTAATTCACAACACATTAGGATGGGCACATATTGTCTATGTCCTAGTTAAAAAGTAACCTATGTACAGTCGGGGAAACTGGCGGTGGTCCAATTTAAAAGCTATAATCGTTTGAGCAGACGAGACGGAATAAAAACCAATACAACACAGCTTATAAATGTATCTGTACGACAAATGTCCGTTAGTGATACACGGTTAGTTTATTTTTATTATTATCTCTTCGTTCATCATCATCATC
>LD688956.1:2376768-2391040 GCA_003118335.3 Papilio memnon
ACATTAAATACATACATTCTTCATACTGAAACTCTTCATGTTTGAGATAAAGAAACGCACTTTATATCAATACTAGCATTCGCCCGCGACATTGTCCGCGTGAAATTTAAAAAAAAAGTAACCTATGTGTTCCTCCAGACTATCCTCTACATCTATGCCAAATTTCATTTTGCATTTTTATTCAGCAGTTTAGGCTACAAACTCTAACAAACATCCATCCATCCATTTAAACTTTCGCATTTATAATATTAATAAGATAGTAAGTTCAAATAATGTTAGTAATAAATCGCTAATTAACAATAAAACACGTGTCATTATAAATTATAGATAAAAGTATCATTAAACGAAAAAAAAAATTATAAACAAACAAATAAAACTGTCTGAAATATATTTGCAATTCAAAGAACAATGCATCTATTTATAATTTATCGATTTACGAATGTGTTTTGCCGCCATTATTGGCCGTTTAAGGTCAAATCGTTATATTTATCAGTTCAATACACTTTTTATGGATCTTAATAAGTGAATTGAACTATTCGTAAAGATCACTTCAGGGCCTTAAACTCGGAGAACGATTCTTTTGTATCTTCGACTTTTAAGAGACAGGATCTGTCAAGCGTGAATTCCTCTGTCAAATTAAAACGAAAAATAACTTCTAAACTTGCTAGTGTAATAGTGTTGTGTTAATTACATATTTCAATTTTACATGTTACCTCGCCCGCGAAAAGTGGTAGAATTTTCGCACAACGGTTTTGTCTAGTCCGTTTCTCTATAGTCAAAGTTGACTAATCACAAAGATTCGTTGCAACAGCGTAAGCACTTTCCCATTGAGGCACGGCGCTGTTCTCACTAAATGAAACTGGAAGTGGTAATTTGCTTTTAGTTACCTCTGGCGCGGCCCGATCTATTTGTTTTGAGGCAGACTTTGACACATCTAGTGATGTTGCTGCTTTCAAGTATCGATATCGATTTAAAAAAAAATCTCTATTCCGATCTTTTATAGGAAAATATTTCAATGCAATTAAAAACACTATTTAGAATTATAAGTATTTTTTATTATTGTTTTTTTTTTAATATTTTCATTCTTTAATAATATTAAAAGTTCATAAATTTTGTTGGTACTTAATTTGAATAAAAAATTACTCTTATTCTTCCCATCAGAAAAAAATCTAAATAGCATTTATACACTATTTAGGCATGAATACCGATACAACATTATTTCTATCTCTAATGAGAATTCCCTTCCCTTCATTCCTTTTTCTACGAGATTGTTGAAAGCCAGTTCGAAACCAATGCGAAAGAAATTATTACAATCAAAAGAGAATTAGACGATATCATCATCATCAGCTCACTATACGTCCACACTCGGGCTTGGAGGCTACTCTAGGATGGAGGTGACTATGCCATAGTCAACTACGCTAATGCAGTACGGGTTGACATATCTTTGAATTTCTTCGCACATATATACAGGTTGCCTATAATATTTTCCTTCGCCGTCAACATCGGATAAAATTAGATATAGAAATTTTAAAATCAAAAAAACATTAATATTCAGGATTCGAACTTGTGCATATGCTTATAACCGTAAGTGCACGCTCTGAATAAGACGATATGATTCACTATAAATATCACGTAAAAACATAATATTGGACATAACTTATACAATGTCTATCAAAGTGATAGCGTCTGGACATTGATGTTGTCAAAACGCGGTCGTCGACCTCAGAGAATGTAGCGAGCAATGGAAAAATACTTACGAAGCACCTCACGTAGGGACATGTCTATTGAACATCTAGAGGATATTTTCTTATTAACTACCCGCATGTCCGAACTTCAAGCTGAAATTCTTTATCCAATTTGAGTAAATAAATTCGTTTAGCGTATATAGTCTACACTAAAGTCAACTAAGTATCGTGTATTAAAAATAAAGGTTTTTAATTTATCCTATAAGTGTAGATAAAGACCATATTTTACGAACATACATTTTATTTATTGTATCTTTATGTCATCTAATTTCTATCCACAAAAGAAACTGGAATATTATAATCATTTAAATAGATTCTTTTGCTTTAAGATCAACGCTCTTTTTAGTCGGTGCGTACATTTGCATGCATTACAAGCTAACAGTTAAACCGTTTTTCTCGCGAACAACGTCATCTTAAACTTTAAGGAGAATTTTTTTTCTACTGAAATACTTGTATCAAAACATATCTTTGTTTTTCAAATAATGGGGTGAATGACATGTTGGCATACATGTGTTGTGATAATGAAAACAGTTCCAGGCTTTAAGATGTTAGTAGTAATCGAAGTGCGGGGCAAGCTGGCTATCCACGTCTAAGGCCACCGCCCTACTGCGTCTTGATGGCACTTTTATAGGTCGACCGAATCGTCCACTTTATTGATCAGCGTACGCCGACACGAACGCTTTTTGTATCGTCTCCAAAGTTTTTGAATTCAAGCTTATAGTTACATCACTCACTCTTAGTATAGCCGAAATATTTGTATAAAGCCCACTGCACACGTTCAGGTTTAACTGCACAATTTCTTCTGAACTGAAGTCTTTAGCTGTCAATTAGATTGTTCAAACTGTGCAGTTGAAACTGAACGAATGTACTGGGTTTTACACTTCTTTCATTTCCTATAACAAATGAAAGATTACAATTAAAGATATTCAAATATACTACTATTAATAGAGTGGACATTATGAGCACTGTCCTTTAAATATTGTATTGGTAGTACATCTTGATAGTACCCTAATGTCCTGTCTATCAATGTTTGTAATATTAAATGTTTTTGACTACAATATGTTTTTATGAAATGATGTATGGTGTAATTTCGTATAGAAACTATAAATGTTAAAGCGATAATTATTGCAAATCAAATTTTACTTCTGACTTCATAAAGGTTCAAAGGACTATTTTCTTCATTTCAAGAAAAGTCAATTCATATCATTTAGTCTAAGTCCTAAGTGTGTGGCTTGCCCTGGAGAGCTATATAGAATCTAGACGCTCGCAGGTCCCATTGGGAGATAATTTGTTGTAATGTCTCACAACGTGGAGTGGAACTTCGATCAGTTAGACAACATTTCGGGTCTTTTGTAGGCTTTTTGTTTCTACATACAACGATAATTTTGGCGTATGTTTTTAGATGGACAGTTCTACTGAATCACATCCATTATGTTAATATGATACCGAAAGTGTTCTTGGACAGATTATTGGCAGATTAGACATATAAAAAACGGGCAGAATATTGTCAAGTGAACGTAGAATTAATTAGAGATATCAATTACTGACGGCTGACGAAAATTAGTTATGTAATAATAATGTATATTATCCTGTACTTAACAAACTTGTTTAAAAAAATACCGATGTAAAAAACAGCTTTCACAGTATAAAATGTTAACTTAATCTTACTTTTACTTGTAAACAGAGTAATAAATCTTGACAACTTTAAAAAATAGCGCTTTCAACACTATTCTAGACTGATAGTATTAGCACATGAACACTTGCTTGGGGCAAAGTCGAGGGAATTACTCGGTCTAGTATCAGTTGGAGAAACGCCAAGTGGAACTGTTTGGTTGTTGACATTCTAATCGTGGGATTCCACTGTCGAAACTGTATCAAATATATTTTCCTCACTTTTATTCTCTTGGAAAAAAATTAAATTAGTATTAATTGTACACATAACTAAACTCCAGATTTAGAGTACTCAAATCAAGTTATTGTATAGAAACATTTTAAGTTGTTAACTTAAGAACTCTACATCTCAATTTTTGAGCGTTTTAATATGCAACAAAAGCGCAAATTCTTTTCTAATCATACATTAAGAATGTAATCAATTAGAGTCATTTATATTTTCAAGTTTGTGACTTAACATAAAAATTATAAACGGATATATTTTTCCGTTGTGTTTAATATCTTTTACATTAATATTACTGCCACCTTGAGTTAATGAAATACACCTGGCCCATTAAATAGTCGTTTGCAATAGATGCCACATGTAGCGGACAAAAATAGTTTTTGCCATGCAACTTCCCTTCGTAACAGTTGTAGCTATTTAGAGACAAAATGTATACCTCTTTGGGGATAACATTTGTAGCTCTTTGGAGATAACACTTGTAGCTCTTTGGAGATAACATTTGTAGCTATTTGGAGATAACACTTGTAGTTCTTTTGAGATAAAATTTGTAGCTATTTGGAGATATAATTTGTAGCTATTTGGAGATAACACTTGTAGCTCTTTGGAGATAACATTTGTAGCTATTTGGAGATAACGCTTGTAGCTCTTTGGAGATAACATTTGTAGTTATTTGGAGATATCATTTGTAGCTATTTGGAGTTAAACTCAGGTTAATTAAAAAATCTTCTAGTCATTACCACATGGTAACATGTACAAAATATTACTGTGGGTTTTTAATGTTGCAACATCCGTTCAAAAACATGTTTTTGGTTGATTGGTGGTGAAATTATGGTAATTTTAATAAGAGAAGGAGGCAACGAGCAACGGAACACCGAGGTGATTATTGACGCCCATGGACATCCGCAATCAGAAGAATTGCAGATTAATAGTCGATCTTTGAGGAGATATGCTCGCTTTTTAAAAAAACCCTAAATCGTAACGGTTTGGGAATACCGCCGACCTTTGGGTTTTTCAAAGTAGTCTTACTAAAGATATTCTTGTTTTCAAATTAATAAGTCGTATGAATATTTTGTCTTTAGTATATAGTCCATAGTACTTCACCAAATCTAGACTTTAACAATGTTATCGATTTAGGTAAAATCGATATGAATTTTATGATGTTGATAAGCTTGGTATTACGGATATCGTAATGTTAGCTTTTATCTGATATTTCTTTCAGATTTCATTGGTGTTCGCCCGTATGTCGATACACGATTGGCTCAGCCGACCGTACATTTATCTATGAAAATATAAATTTTATCTATGCTACGATATTAAAATATTAACGTTTCGACGGAAAATTTTACATTATGCGAACGGATGAACGTTACTTTTGTGACAGTAAAAGTTAATAGCCAGTACACAATAAATTTTTAATACGAAAAACTTTAATTATGAATAATGTTTGAATTTTGGTTTACAATTATTTCATAATATTTGTTTTATTTTTACTTGTCAGAAATTTTGTTTTAAATATTCAAAGTCCTAAATTATTTCACATGTAGATTAAAACTGAACGTTCTTTTCAACCTGTATGTCGCTTAGTATTTCAAATAGAAAGACGGCTTTTAGACGATATATTTCTACAACTCCTTTAGTTCTGTAAATGTTTATGGCCAGTACATCTTAATATTAAATTAATAGTTTGCTAGCTTCTTTCTGATTCAATAGATACATGGCTCTATTTTTGCTTTTAATTTTGGGATACAAAAATGCTTCAATTTTTTTATTAACGTTTGTTATAAGTTTTTATTAGGTTGCATTAATTTATTTTATTATTTTTGTCAATTCCACCAACGAATAGTCGGCCAAGTCATTTGTTATTTACGAAAAATATATATTACATTTTTTTTTAAACAAAAATGATTTTCAATAATGTGGTGCAATGCTGTTTAGATTCAAATGAAATAAAACAAAAGTTTGTAATATCCTAAATGCACCAAACAATAACTTGGTCGAACTCTATCGGTGTAACAAAAAAAATTGTTTTAAGTGCATTCGATATAAAAGTTATGAAATGCATTTGTCCCCATTTAACATTTCTAGTCGCTGGCTGACGATGACAACCATAGACGAAAAAAACACACAAAAGAACTCATCGATATTAAAAAAAAACTAGGAATTGGGACGCCGCGTCTATAATTCGAAGTCGAACGCGGAACAATGGGCCGAATGTAGAGACTCTAACGCCGAAAACAAATAGAGTGGTCGCGGCCATTTTGGTTCGTTAAAAACATTTTAGAAGGCGGAACTAGGTTGGGGTTTTTGTTCAAATTTCGAGTTGCGGGGCCCTCCAATAGCGTGCGCGGGCGGGGCCTCTCAATTCCGCTGACTTCGTGTACACAATGACGACGGTTTTATCTGTTTTTTTTTTTACGAACGTTTCGTTTTCTGATGACGGACGCGTTAGATTCGTGAACTGTTTTTTTTCGGCCGCGCCGGCGTTCGAATAGTTTTTTTGGCTTCTTTTTTTCGGACGACGTAGGCGTGAAGTTTGAATTGTTTTTTTTTTAACTAAAGCGGAACCGTTTAAGTTTTGTAACTTGCCAGTCAGGTATGGCTTTATATCTGGTATGTTTATTTCGTTTTTTACATTTCATTATTTGTGACTTTTTTTTTCAAAATGCATACCTCTTTGTTTAGAGGTTCTTTGGCTCCGTAAATAAAACATAGTTATATATTTATTAATTTCAGTAAATTTGTATTGTATTCTTAAACCTTTACCTGATCTAAAATAAAGACATCTGATCCAGCATAATCTTTGAATTTTCTAGTAGTAAAAAAGATATTACATTTAGGTATTAAAATAATATTTTTTAAACAATTTATCATTCTAATGAAATTTTCAGATAGATTTTCCTATATAGAGCAGGAATATTTGTGATATTTGACTATTTAAAACTTTTTGTGAAGCAGAAACGAAGGAAAACAGTAATATTTGCAAAATAAGATAAAATCATCAAGTCACAGGTTTATTAAAAACTTTAAAAATAATTTATATTGACATGGAAATAAAATAATAATTAATTACCGTTAGTTTCCATTATAGACATCCATACAAAGGCTGATTCCAGGGTTTTCAAGAAGAAAAAATGAGCAATTTCAATACGTATTCATACGAGTGCTTCGGCAGTGTAAATATTTCAACAGTTGTAGAGCCCGTACGACCCTTTAACATCATCGCACATATTGGTCGACTCGCTTCTCTGCAATACCACGACCACACAGAAGACATGCGTGAAGTGGAAGCAATTCCACGTTACGTCTGTGTGTGCGTGCCGGAGGCCTAATTTTAGTCCTCTACCTTTCCAACTCTTTCGTATACGGATTAGGTAGGGGAGGGGAAGCATAAGAAGGGGAAATATCCTTTGCGGTCCCATCCCTTGTCTTTAAACGAAGGCATCTGCAAGTGGGTGTCTATGGGCAGCGGTCGCTTTACTAATTTTGCAGATTATGGTGGGCGAATGTTGCAATCTTATACTATAAAAAAACCTACAGCTGTCAGTATTTGTTGATCAAATTTCTACATCTCATAGGCATAGGTCATAGACCCAGACTCTCAAAGTCAGTGGAGACTTTTTCATATACGTTCCCCATATAAAATGCATACGTTTTTTAAAGCAAACGTACAAAGGTCGGTAAAATTTCGACAAAGCACAAAAAAGGACAAAAGCGTAATGTCCACAATATTCAAAATTACATGGCTTTGTGTTTATATGCCTCGCAACGAATTCGTGCGTCCGAATTTTAGTTATTGCACGGAAAAGCTTTTCGTTTGGTCGAAAAAATTTCGCCACAAAAAAACAGCATTTCAAAGCGCTTACTTTGCACACTACAGAGACAGAGGCGGACTTGTTGCATGCGTGGACAATGTTTTGGAAGCCTTTGCCACACAATGCTTTATACCATTGCGTTACTAGTTCTTCTACGTCATAAATATTATTCAACATATTTATTAATCAACTAAACTTGAACGGTAAACCGAATGGTACAAATAGTGAATCGACAAAAAAATAGTGGATTCGAATAGGCCATTTGAACTCTAGTAATTGATAAGATTATCCTACTAATCTTAGTAGAAATAACAGTAACTTTAAACTTCTACGACATCTAAGACAAATGACGATATAAAGTCAACTGCAAATTTTCCGAAAGTTGTGATACCTGTATATTATGGACATAACTAAAATCTTACTAATATTATAAATGCGAAAGTTTGGATGGATGAATGTTTGTTAGAGTTTGTAGCCTAAACGGATTAACGGATCTCATCGCAATTTGGCATAGATGTAGAGAATAGTCCAGAAGATATAGGCTACTTTTGTTTTTCGTAATTCCACGCGGCCGGAATCTTAACAACGCATTAATTGCAACTAATTAGTAATTGCGTCTTTTAAATAGCCCTTAGTACCATTATTGGATAAGCGAAGTGTAGTTTCCAAGGTTTTCCTGTTTTCAACTCGAGCTAATCGAATGTACCAAAGTGAAGCCCTTTAAATATAACATGTTATACTCCAGTTAAAATGTTACTAAACACAAACAACGAATCAATTAACTAACCAAGGCCTTATTTAAATAACTAATTCAATTAACTCAATTGAGGTTTGAATACAAACAAATAACTATTACTTTGAGTTTCAAGTACATACATTTACCAATATTACTATCTCTTTTATATCGAAGAGAATGAAAGAGATGGCAACATTTTTCAGTAATAGTTTTGGCAGTAGACATTCACTGCTAGATTCCAATATGTGTAGGGTCAAAATCAATATTTAAACGTATAAATTACAGAATTAACTTATTAAAACTTTCGTGAGACATTATACTATATGAATTACTAGCTGTTGCTCGCGACTTCGCCCGCTTGTAATTAAAAAATATAGCCTATGTTACTCACAGATAAATTATCTTTCTAACGGTGAAAGGATTTTTAAAATTGGCCCAGTGGTTTGTGAGTTATTTTAATACATACAAAAATACAAATCTTTCCTCTTTATAATATTAATATAGATAACACGGCTAAACTCACGTGACAACCTTTGGTATAGGCACCGACCAGTTTCAGACCCGTCGGGGGTCCTTCTTCAGGGTAAGTGGTTACCGGTTTTATTCGCTATCGCGTCGCGTCGGTCACCCTGAAGGACCCCCGACGGGTCTGAAACTGGTCGGTTCCTACACCGAAGGTTGTCACGTAAGTTTAGCCGTGTTATAATTTATATAATTTACATAAATTACAGAAGTTTAAAGATAAGTCAAATCTCATGCGATAAAAAAAAATGTTTTAAGAAATCTTCTATTTTTCATAAAATAAATATATGTAGCCATCGCCATAGTGTACTTTCTCATTAATATTGTGGACAGTGTATCAACGGTATAATCGATCGGTCTATAAATCGTACTATCGACACTCGATGCTCAATAAAAGATCAATAACACGTTGCAAATGGTCGTCTACTAGTTTAGCACGGTCGTCACGTTACATGCAGCGTGTCGTCGGCTATAAACACGTTCTTTAAATCAGTCGTCACGTCGCCGGTGTCGTGTCGTCAACTATCAACACGTAGCCGCGCCCCGAGCTGAACCTCGTGTGAACGCGCCTTTATTTGCACCACGTGTTTGTTGAGTGTGCGCTGCCCTTTATCCTTAATTGACGCTTCTACGCAATTGGATCATTTGTCCTTACTCAATTTTTCTCTGCTTTTATCCGGTTTTGTGATTTCGAAAAAAGAACGTTTGTTGTTTAACGCGTTGTTTGAAAGCGATTTTGAATCTTTGTTCATTTGAGTGCAGAAAAGGAATGGATCATGCTACCGTACTAAAACAACGTAGCAAAAGTTATCATAATCGTTAATTGCAGCAACGTTTTTAACAAACCTGTCTTTCGAACTAGTTTAAGTGCGGAATGTGATGTCCCATGTATACATTTGTAGTAAAAATTATTCCTAAAACAAATCTCACGTAACTGTCTAAATCAGAGGTTCCCAAACTTATTTCATCTCACGCCTAATTTGAAAATCAGTTATTTTGTAGCAATCATATCCTCCCCCCCCCATTTTTGTGGGATTCTTAGAGTGAATTTTCTTGCCAAAGAGAACAATGTTATAAAGTAACTGTGTTCAACAGCGCACGCCAATATTTTCTAGGCATCTTACCTCTATCTAGGCTTCCAGAGCCCACAATCGTTATTGCCCACTTTGGGAATGACAGGTCTGAAGTTTGGGGTACGAGGTATGTCTAAGTTCAAGGACGCACCAACAGAACAAGTGCACAATAACACAATGATTCACTTGTTTTTATGTCCACTGCCCTTTTTATATCGTGACTCATTCGAGTTAAAAATAAATGTATTTTAAAAACGATAAAATCACCAAAAGTCAACCAACGTAATAACATTTCCGTCTTAAGATTTCTTATGGAAATTATCGTTGCAATTTTTTTCATATTCCGAATAACTATTATGCATACAGTCACCCTTTTTTCATACGAGGTGGGCAGCTGTAAAAGTTTTCATTAATCGGAGCCAGATATTTATCATTTCTAAGTATTATAAAAATCGTTGATTAATCACTTTGCAATTGTATTCAAAAATGTTATCCAATAATTTTTCCTTTTCAATACATTTTTTTCTTCTTTCTTCATTCTTTCGAGAAATAAGACTATCATTCGCATTTCATTGAATTAAAAAGGCAATGAACTTTTAACAGATTGTTTCGTGTTTCGCAAGAATTTAAGTCTGAGTGCGGACGAGGAATCGATTTCTAATGTTTTAGTCATGGGTAACTCAACTAAAATTGATGACCTGCAGATCAGGTCACGGTTCGCAGATCAATTTGTACCTGCATAGGGATGCCTGAGCTGCTAGTCACCGGATAGTTCGCGGCTATCGGCTTCCATAGTTATAGAACATAGCGTATAGCGATGAGCTGTGAGCTGTTAACTTAGTTGTTGAGCCCCGGCTCAATGGTTTAAGACTAAGTGAGCTATGTTGAACCGCTCAGAGCTGATTTACACAAGTGTAATAGCAAGTATCTGATGCTATTTTCTAGTTGCAGTCATTTGTTTTTTAAAAAATAAGACCTTTTTTAATTAACAGTTTCTTTAGGTTATGTCAGTTTGATATTCAAGAATTAGTTCCAACTTAATTAGGATTTTGTTTAATTAGTATATTGCTTTTAAATGCATGAACGAAGTAACTATCAACTAATGAACGTTTATGGATTTTTGTATGAGTATCAATCGATAATTTATTGACATATCCGTGAAACAGAAAAGGTCACTTGTCAGTTGTAACGCTACGTAATATTTATGGAAATCTATTTAGTTTACATTCAACGCTATATTAAAAAAAATGTAGGCACTTCTAAAAACATAGTGCTAAAGAGAAAAGCGGATTAATTATTATCATAATGTGTTACAAACACGACTTCGCCTTAATTTAATAAAAATTTCTATTTCAAGAGGCGTCTTTGTAGCGGAGTCCGAAGCGAAAACAAATTACTGAGCGCGTCTAAAAAGACGCCATTAAATAGAATTACAGCTTTCACGGGGCATAGTTTTGAAAATGGAAGCGCGCCACAAAAACAACGGCAATCAGAGCCGCGGTGCCGGCGATTTCGACCGCGTCGTCCGCCTAATGACAAAATTAAGAGCAAAATGCGTAACCCGTGCACGCAACACGCACACAAGCACGCACCACGCACATTTTTTTGCGTGAACAGCGTGTTAACGCACTTGCAAAGCGTCCGCGTCACGCACACGGGAGCAAACGACGCACATTTTTTTGCGTAAGCATACTAACACGTACAACGAGCGCGCATGTCACGCACACTAACACGTCGCGTCTTTAGTTGTGTGTGTATGTGTTACGCACTCACTCACACATCCTCGCTGCCGAAGGACACGCCGCGAGGTCGTTAACCTCAGTGTTTTTTGCGAGCTAACGCAGGCAGCCGCACCGCGTACTGATCTCGCGGTGCATTGGCCGATGGTGATTTTTTTTTATTTTTTTTTTGCAAACTCCGAAAGATCGTTCACTCGATCGCGTCAGTTGATACCCGACCTCGACTCACCGTGTACTGTGGGAATAGGGATATGATGTCAGTGCCTATTTTTTTTTTGTTTCGCAAGCCGCTCAACTCGTTTACGTCCCGTTTATTTCAATTACAAGTTGCTTTTACTCAAAGATCTTATGTTACTAAAATTAGTTCGATAACAAAATTAATCTGCCAGCTTAAGTTTACGCTCAAATTTCCAAATTTTGTTTAAAACGAACAAAATAGTTTTATTCAAAAAAATCACACAAAATCTCATCACATATTCGAAATCCATAATAAAGTTTCTCAAGCGTATTTTGGCCTGATTCTATAATCTCATTAAGAGATTTTTCTGTTAAAAAGAATTGCCTATTATGGTATAAAACTGGTACAATTTGCTTTGCCGTTATTTTAGACGTCGATTAGCATTACAACCTTCGCGGAGTCGAACGCACTTAAACTTGCAATGCCAACTAATGCTAAAACGTCCAACCTTGTTCCCCTTAACCGGCGTAAACCGGTATTAGTGACGTTTTTTTTCTTCATCCAGTAGGTACCGCTAAGTTGTATAAATGCTGGTGCGTTCACATCTAAATACGAGCTAAGAATGAAATCGTATGGGTAAGTGAACTGTGAATGGGGACAGATCACCTTTTACGACTGTTCAATTTTTATAGCTACTAAAACAAATTAACTATACATACAGAGATAAGATTCAAGAAATTTACGACTCAATTCTTACTTGTAATGGGTAAAACTAAGCCAGCTAGCATTTATTTTATTTTTTAATTTACTTCAAAATTGTTTATTATTACAAAATAATAATAAAGATTATAATTTATTTTGTTAAAAGCATCTAACCGTAACAATAGAGTTAAAAATTGTCATCCCTACCAAATTGATTTTAATAAAAATGTTAATCATTCAATTAGGAGCCAATTTGAGTAGTACTCACTATATTATCCCGGACCTAACCCAAGAACGATTCGGCGGCGGCCCCCCAATTCCGTCCCTAACCTACCCCAAGTAGTCCCTGTGTGTGTGCGCACACAGTGCGTCTGTATGCGCGCCACTTCGAGGCGTTCGATTTGTCATTCGATTCTTTATTCGAATACGTTCTTTTTCATTCGAGTCGTTGACCACTGCTGCCAGTATTTTATGTAAAAAGGTTTTATTCTTTTTTAATTCAGTTTTGCCAAAAGCAATGTAATCGCTGGTTTTCGTTATTCCATAGTTTTTTGTTTTGTTAAAAGCATTTTTAATCAATAATAGATATAGCTTATTATTCCACAGTATACAAAAGTAAAAAAAAACAGCTATCGTATGCAATGCAATATTCGTTTTTCAAACATTTGAAAAGGCACTAACACATTGCGTTTTCATTCAAATGCATTTTAATTAGCCCTAACAAATATACCTTCATGCCTTTTGAAATAATTACAAAATAGCGAAAACCTCATTGAACATACGTTAGGTTGAAGCGTACATCCAATTTCATATATTGAAATCACTTTACTTAGGTTTAGATTAGCATTTATTTGTCCAAACTTAATTCCACATAAAATACACTTGTACAAATTATACATAATTAAGACATAAAATATATTTAAGTACGATTAAAGTAAACGCAGGCGCCGTGTGTAAGAACCTTTACGTAGTGTACCGACCCATTTCAATGTGTGCGTGTCCTACATAAATACAAATTAAAGCCCCAATTTGTGTGCGTGTGCGTGAAGCACGTTTGGCTTCTTCGCTCGGAATTCCAAGTTTGAAATTGGAATGAATGACGGCTAGGTCACTGACCTACGTCAAAGATCCTTTCATAAAGCATTTTTCTTAAAAGAAACCCGTTGACTTTCCCTTTTTAAGTGGCCAGTGTCTTTAACATTTGAAAACTTTTTCGTCTGTAACTTTTTGTTCATGATCTTGTTACGATCTTTTCCTTGCGTTTGCACTAATTAATGTTCATCTAGGATAGAAGTTTAAGAATACAATAATAGTAAAACGTGCATTAATTACATTAGGCAGGTATAAGAAACGACAGATTTAGAAAAAAAATCGTTTTAATTAACTGGAAGAATGTAATTTTTAGTTAATCGATGCAGAATCTTGCCTGTCGATTTGGCATTATTTCATAAATATTTTCTTTTAATACAGCCGCCTTACCTTACGCCAACTCTACTTCGAAGAGAAACATAGATTAAAGAAGAAAATAATATTTTTTAAACTAGCTATAGATAAACACTTGAGAATATTTCTAAATATAGAATAACAAAAATACGAAAGAGAAATAGAACATAATAAGTAGAAACTTTTAGTGATTGCTTTACTTATCTCATTTACACTTAGGAAAGTGAAGGAAAACTTTAAAAACATACAGACGACTTGAGTACCTCCTTCTTTTGGGAAGTCGGTCAAAAATTTAACAAGGAGTAAAAATTGGTAGAAAAAGTAAATGAACTAATGCCCTTAGAGTATAGGTTTAATATAGTTTGAAATAGCGCAATTTATTGACGATTAAAAAAAAAGTACTGAGACCTTTCACCTCTCTCAATATA
>LD688956.1:2393583-2410677 GCA_003118335.3 Papilio memnon
TCATGTCATGTCATTTTGACATTTGCAATTGATAATTTGACAAATGTAGGTAAACAATGAAATAAAATTTTAAAAATCGCACGCGGATGAAACCGCAAGGGAACAGCTAGTCTTTTATAAATAAATTCGGCTCAACGAACCTAGCATAGCTCAAAACATATAACATGCAATTCAAACTTTACTTTTGACAACACGAAACAATACTGTATCACAATGCAATTAAATCCGAAGCAAAAACACGTTGATTTCGTGTAAAACCCTTCGAGAGACGATACAGCACGCGCGACCTCGTTTCGTAAACAGAACGAAAATCCCAAGCTTTTTTATTATTTTTTTAAAAAGCTGTCGAAAACACTATCTATGGGAAATACTCCAGTACTGTGGTCGCATGTCACGTAATATTGTTTACGATGACCGAGGTATTGGGTTATCAGGGCATAAGAGCAGTTACATTGAAGTTTAACCAATTGATACAGTGCTGAAACTATCGGTCACTATTGTAGCCCTAAGTTATATTGTATAATAAATAATAAGAGGGATTACATCTTTTTGCACAAGTGTTGCAGTGAAAGCCTACGGTTAGCAGATAACGCTACTACTCTGACATATTCAACATTTGCTACATTTTAACAGCAAAAATGTCAACAAAGATGAAGGTAAATATGTTATTATCGACGCTCAATTTTTAAACATAACCTATAACACACTATGGAATGTCCATGTACAATCCAAATTAAATATACCACTATACAAAGTAACCTTTTTTAATTATACCGTGGTCACTATCGGTGCCCGAAACTGTCGCCGTCACTTCCCTCACGTGAAACAGCCATAATGAATTGTATGTCGCGTGTCATGAGGCCATTGGTAAATCCGCCATTTTGTCCACCAAAAAGGTACGAGGAAAAA
This sequence comes from Papilio memnon, assembly GCA_003118335.3. Lineage (NCBI taxonomy): Eukaryota > Metazoa > Arthropoda > Insecta > Lepidoptera > Papilionidae > Papilio > Papilio memnon. The sequence continues at coordinate 2,394,493 of LD688956.1, forward strand.
CAACTAATTTACCAACATTAATAATATTTCAATACACATGGACATAAAACTCAACTTATATAGATTTTATATTTAACTGCCGCACTTAGAATTAGAATCGTAAAATTATCTAATCTTACTTAACATTATAAATGCGAAATTTTAGATGGATGGATGAATGTTTGTTAGTTTTCTGCCTAAACGGCTGAACGGATTTCGATGAAATTTGTCACAAATTTATAGGATAGTTTGGAAGAACACACAGTCTACTTACTTTTAATTTTTTCAATCCCACGTAGACGGAGTCGCGGGCGAAAGGTTGTATTGTATAATTTAGGCAAGATTTGTATTTTTGTATGTTACAAATAAACTCAAACATTTTGGAACCGATTTCAAAAATTCTTTTGCCACTAAAAACTACATTAGCTAAGTAACTTAGGATTTATAATTATTATACTTTTTTAAATTCCATTTCATTACAAGTCAATTTATATCCAAAATATAAAGAAAAAGTTTCTGATCGTGTGGTCACTGTAAAATCAATAAATTGAAAAACGTCTGTAATTCCCCATCCTAAAGTTTAATTAAAATTTCTGCAACAAAAGAGGTATTGAGAAACTAGAACAAGAACATGTATGGAGATGCCTTATTTTTTTTTCTTTTTATATTAAATTTTCCTGTCCCACTAATAGGTGTGAGTTAATTGCTCTAATTTCTTAAAACAAGATATAAATCTGGAACTATTATACTTTTTATGTTATGATACATTTTGGCATAATCAAAACTACCACTTTAAACTTGCACAAGAATATTCATACAATAACAATATTAATCTTTGTAAAGGGCAAAGATTCACAACGCACGTTCATTAATTTTATTCGCTTATTTCCGTGACGTTTTAATTGTTGATAACGCAATAAGAAAACATTTCAACATTATTTATAGAACGAGCAAATTAAAATCGACGACAATGTTGACAATTAACAGCAATCTGAAATTACTTCTGACAAGGACTCAACTGATAAAACAAAAGAACGGTGAATGTGGGTGAATAATAAACGAGACAAATAATTAATACGTCATTACTTTCCGAATATAACTTAAGACTGTAATTGACAAAAAAACTTGGTTTATGTAGGAAGTAGTTTTGTTGATAAGTGAATTATATTACTAACGAACTGTCGCCCGCAAACTTCGTTAGCGTGGAATTAAAAAAAATGGTCGTCTATAATATTCCCGCGTACATCTACTTTTTACCAGCTACCTTCCAGTCAAAGTCCCGTCCAAATAGGTCCACCCGTTCCAGAGAAAGCGGTCTGGTCGCCCATTTTTACAGCGCGGAATTTAAAAAAAGTAGCCGTCTATGTCAGCTACCCTCCGTTGAAAGTCCGGTCGAAATCGGCCCAGCCGTTTCGGAGATTGCCCGGAACAAACGCGGCTTGCGGACAGACAGACAGACAAATTTTTTTTTGAATGCGATTTTCGTTATCAGCAACGCAAATACATCATCTTCTCGAAATCTGGAATTTTTCCTTTGATATTGCAAACAGAAACTACAATTTTATTATATGTATATGGATATAGATAACTGTACATAAATATTCCAAAAATATCGTAAGACAATGTTTAGTTAAACATGTGTTTTAACTCTGACCGCCTCTTATTGATATTATGGACGTCAACGTAGTATGTTTTACCATAAATATGTATCACACTGCGATCGGTCTAAGTACTTATTATTTTAGGTCAAGATCGCATTTCAATAGCCATGATATGTGAAAATTCCACACCGGGCACCAGTCGCTTCAATTCAATATCAATAGTTAAAAAATACGAAATATGAATGATGATAAAAACATTATTTCACTAAAATAAACTATCGATAAACATATGATTAACCGCTTTTGCTTGGTTTTTCTCTAAATGGAATAGCATTATTTAAAAAAAAAAACTAGCACATGAAAATTTTTTTACTACTTAAAAATGTATAAGGCAAGCCACTCTTTGCATTCCATTAGTCCAAGTCGACTCACTAAATTGGCATTTGTTAATTAGATCAGGTCGACTAAATTAAACCCGTGTGGGTACACTGGAAATATTTTATATGTATGAAAGACAATGGAAACAAAGCCTCCATATGCAACTTAGAGCAGCAATGGGCATGTGTAATGATAATTAACCCAAGCTTTAGTGAAAAATTACTAAATAATAAAGATGAAATGTGTCTATGGAAAGGCCTAACCCAGTATTTCATAATTTTTGATATCTCTATAGGTCACAGTATATTTCTTAGTAAGTATGAGCAATAGGTTCATTGTTATCTTATCAACTTTCTGAAGACAATTAAAGAAGTTCTATTGAACTATATTCCATTTATGTTAAAAATATACTAATCAAATAACAAATACAAAACATTGAAAATAAAATCAATTCATTTTTTTATAAATGCGTCTAGTTATTTCGTTCAATAACCTGTGTGGAATCAAAAGCAGCTCATTTCGTCCTCCATCGATTCTGTCGCGGGGCAAGAAAGAAGTCGCTTTCCAAAACAAAAGGCTAAAGTCCAAAGAAAAAGTCCCAATTACGTTCCCCCTTGCCCCCCTACACCCCGCCTCACGCCGCCCCGTCTCCCACTCGGGTGGGGCCCATTTAACAGCGGACAGTCTAATTATTCCCTTGTGTTTGTAACATAAATTATTTTTTGCTCATTTTTCTTGTCTGAACATTTTAATATTCAAAAAAGATATACTCAAGATTAACAACAAAGTCACAAACGTTTGAGTATAAATACAATCTCGAAGTGTTTAAAAAATATCTTCAGTTTTATTTAGGACTAGCTGTTCCCGTATGGCTTTATCCTTATGAAATTATAAAATCTTCATTTTATTTTACACATTTGTAATAATTGAAATGCACAAATGACAACGAAGGTCTCTGCCATTACCTAACAATTACCGTTACCATACCAATCTTGGTTCTCTATAGCTATTGGCTTGTAGTTTTTGTCCTTTTCCAGCCTGACGGTTTTTTCCAATTTATGTACCCCTAAGTTTGATAGCGTTAAAATATATAGCCTATAGCGTGTTGTAAGTGTACGGATTTTTTTAAAAAAAGGAATTGTTCAAAAATATGCTGTGATTTCTGATATCCTATATAACTAAGAAGTGTGCTTACGTTTTATTATGTTAGTATCGATAAGTATAAGTATAGATTGTGATAATGAACGTAACTATTTCTGATTATTAACATGAAATAACACTAATCACATGTCGTTTCTATGACCATCAAAAGAAGGGCAATGCCTTGATTTATTTTTCTAATAATTTTGAAGCAAGAGTAAATCTCTCGCTTCTTTTAGGAACGTGCTATAAGTGAAATCATGAGTTCTACTTAACATCCATCGTGACATGCGTGAGTGGTTCAATTTATTACTATTATGGTGTTAAGTTCACTGTAGAATAAAGATCAATTGTCAAAACAAATGTTGGTTTATTTCTTTTCTCGCAATAGATAAGGGAATCGAATCATAGGAAATCAAACTTCATCTATAGATTTATTTTGAAAAAAACCTTGAACGTCATCAACTCGTATATCAGTTTACAAAATATTAACTCTACTATCATTCATATACAACATCAAACATATATTCAAATCAACTACCGCCTCCCATCCTGTCATGGAAGAGGAAAAAATTGATCCTATGTATATATTGAACAGTTACATTGAAAAAAAACATTCACGCCTGTATTTTTCTATCACCTTGAGTCGACATTAGTCAGAATATATTTTTCACGTATTCGCCAAAGGAAAGTGGGAGAGTCTAATTCAATATATTACGAATTGTAAAGTTTATTGTATTACTATCGTGTCTCTCTATCAAGTTTATCTATCATATTGTCATAAAAAGATTTATTGTTTGAAATGATCGTATGTGATAGTGGTGGCTAAATTGCTCAGTAAAGTTTTGCTTTTCCCGTTTCTTTGATAATTCAAAGAAAATAGTAACACGCAAACTCTATTGGAGGATTCAAGCGCAATAAACAATAAACTTTATGAAAAATATAATTTTAAATGAAGTATATCAAATGTTAAATATAAGAAACCAACGTAGAGATTAGAATTATGCAAAATAAAACCGCCCCTTACATATTTAAAAAATAATAAATTTTAAATCGCTAGTACTAGGGACTCGCCTTTACCCCAAAGAGTTTTATTGCACTGTCCGAGAAAAGTAATTTCGTAGGTCCGACTTTTAGTTTTTAAGAAAGTTCATTTCGCACCGCAGACATTTTTCTAGATTCTTCCCCAGCGCCGACCACGTAGGTGTTACTTTGCTACTTTTTGTAACTTACTTTAAGGTTTGTTCGTGAAGAAAACCACTGTATATTTGATTTAGTTTTATATCTCACAACTTTTAAAGGTGAATAGAATACTAAATGAACATCTATAAGTAATTGAATTGACTATATTGTAAACACATCGTAATTTTCCTGCCCTTCTCCCTATGGGGGTCGGCACATTATGCTCTTTCATATATATTTGAATTCGTTACCTTACGCATGTCTCTTTCACATAAACCGTCTTTAATTTCTTCGGTCTTGTTCTACCACGCTACCCTCCCTCTCTCAATATCTCCACCACTGGCCTAACTTTCAAACTTCCTCTAATATACTCATTATTCACTTTGGCCCTTTTCTACATACCATCGTCATAACATTCGCATCTCATCCACATGCAATCTTCTTGTTTATGCGGTACATCTTTCTATTAATATTACACATGAGTTGTATGTTTCTGAGGTGACTGAACTCACAGTGGTCTATTGTAAAGTCTTTATGTTATTGATTATCCGTCAAATTTGTCCGACGATGCGACAACAGACTTTTCTTAGAATATTCATAGGTTATTTGCAAGCTCGTATGTATAGTCATTTGTTAGTAAAAACATAACACCTAAGAAATCATTATGCCTAATATATTATGATTCATTGATTTTGATAAAAAAAAACGACCAACTATGTGGCATAAATAAATAAAAATAAATTGCAGGAATTTCGACACTCAGAGTATTGTTGTTAAATCTATTGAATACTACAAAGTTGGAAGAAGACTGAAGATAGTATGGATGGATCGTGTGAGAGAGGATATGCTTAAGAAGGCACTACATTCAGATATAACGGCGTAGAAATGTATGGAAGAGCAGTAAATACTGTGCCAACTCTCCGTTGTCTGTAGTCCGTTACGGAAGGCAGGTTATGACTAAATCTACACTAAGGGACAGGTTAAGTTCTCACAAAACGACTCTAAAAGAAGCAGTTCGACTACAATATAACGTAATAAAAGCTCTTTAACATTGTAACGTTACTTAAGAATCGATGTAAAAAGATTGTCGAATTATAAAAATGGCTGCCCCAATGTCGCGATGAGTTCATGGACATATCTTGTCCATTCAGTATGTCGACCACTTAAAGCTATACTAAGTATTATGCACTTTAATGTAGAAAAGTAATAGAATAATTTTATGACGATAATAGGTATTATTTTATAACTAAGAATTGGTTTGTTAAGATTGAAGTTATACCTAAAATCAAAAAGGATAATGTATATTTACAAAACATTTTTACTCCGTTCCAAATTATACTTTTTTTTCTATACTAATATTATAAAGGAAGATTTTTTTTTCAATAGGCTGCGATTTTACATCAACGGGAAGGGTATGGATATGACAAAAAAAATATGAGATGTATATTTTTCATCATCCAGGCGAAGCTGGGCATAATAATAACGCTCATTTCTGAAACAAGTTTCACTTCTACGTCTTATAAAGATTACGTAACATTTATAGCTATCGCATAGCTTCTGGAGGAAAGTGACCTTTCCTTAAGTGATTTCTGTACTCATTTCATATGTATTACGTTTAGACTTTAGACGCTCGTTGTTTTTGTCCATCCGTGCGTGTTTTTCATGTTACGTTTAAATTTTTATTTTAGAATATATTTGTTTAGGTTATTTAAGTTTTGTTCTTTGGAATATTAGACTATCTTCAAATGCTATAGTAAAAGATACATGTTTTATTTGTACTAACCGCCGTACTTAAGTCTTTAAGTGGTCCTTTTTAGTATAGAATGAGTATTTTTTACACTTTGATGTTTTATAGTATAGAGTTAAAATAAATTAACTTCGAGTGGGAAATGACGTCATCCTATCATGTATAATGTATGAACATATGTATTAGTTGATAACGGCACATATGATAAGGAGCTAATATGGGCTGTTATCAGCTGCTGATAATGCAAGTCAAGTGCACAACCGCAGTTTTGTCTGAACCCAAAATGCATGCAACCAATGTGAAGTGTAGGTTGACCATGTTGAATATTGATTTTAGGATAATACTTCACTAATTTTTTAATTTCATTATTTCTTCTAAATAGCGAAAAGCGGCCAGCTGTAAAAATTAACAAATATGTGTTTACATTTATCCGACGTCTCAGGATAAAGGAAAACATCGTGATGCAACCTGTATATATATCTACAACCTATATATCTACGAAGAAACTCAATGTAATGTGTAAAGACAACCCGCAGTGGGCTAGCGTGGTTGACTATGGAGTAGTCACTCGTAACTTAGGGTAGGCTTCAAATCCCTTAGTGGAGATGTAATGATGAAAATAGTTTTATTCTTTTTATAGCAATGTACTCAGTTTTCAAGGCAATGAAAGGGATGTCGATAGTATATTTAAAAAACTAAAGATTATGAAAGACTATGCTCAAGTGATTTATCTTTAAATTTTCACGTTTCGAAAACAATATTATTTTTTTGTAGTTGTGATTGCTAACAAATTATTGTTGGGAAAGACATAAAAATTATGGATTTCAAATTTTCCTTTCAACTTGTATGGTTTATATAAATAGATGTGTACATTTTATTTTAACAATTCTGTACATCTGGAGAGCCCCAATAACATAATTAAACAGGATATTTTCAAAGTCTCATCCTTACTGATAAATTGATAAAAAAATATTTTAGGAACCCATAATAAATGCAGCCGGATGCCGCTTGCACTAACCAAGGTCTCTTTATATATTCATCATTCATACATCAGACGTCTGTAACCTATTGAATTTTAATAGTTACATCAACACTCGTTTAGGGTAGATTTCTCCAAAGCTATTATGTATACAATATTTATTTAACATTACTTTATACTGGCTTTCGCCCGCGACTCCGTCCGGCGCGGAATTAAAAAAAAGCAAGTAGCCTATATGTTCTACCAGACTATCCTCTACATGCCAAATTTCATCAAGATCCGTTAAGCAGTTTAGGCTACAAACTCTTACAAACATTCATCCAAACTTTCGCATTTACAATATTAGTAAGATGTTAGTCAGTGATAATGTAGTTTTCTACTGGCAGTAGTTATTCGGTTCAGTAGTTTTTGAGTTTATTCGTTACATCTATACATATCTTCTATATCTAAATATACAATTAGTAATGTCATTTTTCTTTTGATGATACAAACAGACACTCCAATTTTATTATATGTATAGATATAGATTACCTAGTTATGCATTAGTATTAGGTTGAACTAAGTTTCAACGTAGTAAAAGTTACGTAGTTCAGAAAAAAAATCACGATGTTATCGAACCAAAAACACTATCAAATTGATAAATGTAGCTGGGATACCTGCCATTAAGGACATAAACTGCTCAATCGATTAACTTCGACACAGAAATAATGGTCATAATTTTGAAATGCTGTCCTTATTGGTGCGTCACAAACACCAACACATGGTAACACTAGCACTCGAAAACACTCATAAAAGTCATAAAGTCATGTGTGAACATGCTATTTTCTATTCTAATGTCATACAACGAAGGTTCAAATTGTAACGTTCATATGTTTACAAGTATAACGACACTGCACGCTCTGATAATTCTCGTAAGTATATATAATTTATTAATAGAAACTAAGTTACTGTAAACAGCTGGTTTACTATTATTTTTTCTTTGAAACAACAATTGGATGTTATGTTTTTTATTTCACTAAAGTATCTATGTATTATTTGTGTGTCTTTTAACTAAATTATTTTTAATTAAAACACATAGTCGTACTATACATGTTTTTGGACTTATACACAGAAAGCCTTTGTCTTTATCCATCTGTCAAACAATGTTATTTTTTTAATTTATTCACATCGGTGAATAATTTTGTCTATTAACAGTACTGTCGAATATGAATTACGGAAATTAAATTGATACTATGCTTCTCTTACTATCGTATTTAGTAGTTTATGGTTTCTTAGTAACTACTTAAGACCTATCACGAAAATTTTCGATAAAGTATTCATAACATGACGAAGAATTTTATGAGCTGCACAAATCCAATACAAATTTAATCGATGATGTTACGAATACTCGAACATTTTCGTGCTTAGTCTCCTGTTTTATAAATCGCAATAGAATAAACACTTGAATCCTATTTACATTCGTCCATAACAGTTAGCTAACAGCATTATAGACGTACAATTAAAGCGGTGCAAATTCCCAACGGAACGCGCAAATCTCTGATCCAATGAAATTAGTCAAGCCTTCAATGCTAGCTTCGTAATGACCCGGTGGGCCAGAAGCAATACAAGTTGTGCACCACTATTACTAACGTGTTAAGGGATATTGTTTGAAATTGAATATGTACTGTCGCGGAAATCCAAGGTGTTCCTCTTATAGCCTTGCTCCTTGCAACGAGACAAACGCCGTCTATTCTTACATACCAATTGAGGAACCAATTGTGCAAATGACGGAATAAAAATAAAAATTATCCGTGTGACCGACCTTTATTACTAAACACATTTAAAAGCGTCCACACATGATTTTTTATGGTACAAGGTACAGTCAGGTAAAATGGCGGTGTTCCTACCTCTAATCAACAGGTAGAGGACGCAAAGAAAGAGGATAGTTCCCCTACCTATGCGCTCATCTCCCCGTAAAATCCACTTCCCGAGGTAAACGCGACTCCAAAATACTTTGACATGACTTGAATTGGCAGGAATATTTCTTGATAATGAGAGGAACGTCGGTGGCTCAGGGGTTTAAGCACTTGACTTGTTATTTACAGGTCTTCGGTTCGAATCCCGCCATGTACCACAGTGATTTTCGATTTCTCTAAATTCATATATTCATAATTAACCCGACATTCTTACGGTGAAGGAAAACGTGATGCAACCTGCATATAACGGCGAAGAGATTCAAAGATATGTGTGAAGTCAAACAACCTGCACTTAGCCAGCGTGGTTGACTATGGCCGCGTATAGTGGGGACGTATAGTGAGCTGGTGATGATGATTTCTTGATATTAGTTTGAGTAATTTCCATATAGCGTAGTTTTAGAAAAAAAATACGGTTTTTCACACTTGTGTTCGTACACACTTTGGAATAGTTGTTTTATTATAAAATTAATATGTTATACAGTTACGTTCTGAAAATCTTCTTTAATCTGAGGCAGGGTAAAGTGATTCTTCGATTCGTTGCTACTAGGTTAGCATAAAATATGACGAACTATATCACATCCCAGTTTGCAGTACAATAGCTAGCGTGCTAACGAACCGTACAGTGCTCTATGAAGTATCGTAACCCATAGTAGATGTTATATTTTAAAGACTAACTAACTGTTGCTCGCGACTTCGTCGGCGTGAAATTAAAACAGCCTATGTTACTCACAGATAAATTATCTTTCAAACGGTGAAAGAATTTTTAAAATCGGCCCAGTAGTTTTTGAGTTATTTCAATACATACAAAAATACAAATCTTTCTTCTTTATAATATTAGTATAGATTAATTTTATGTCTGAAACATCTACGTTTCAATTATTTATTTCAACCAAAAGCAGTTATCCTTAATATAAGGGCAGCAAGCGTAAAAATCATCGTTAAATCAGGATTCGTTTACAAAATTGTATACTTTTTAGAAAAAGCTAACTAAAAAACGGGCATCAATTTCAAATGCTCTTAACAACCACTCGTTAAACATTTAACAACCAGGAAATGTTTCAAAACTTTGTTTAGGAATCAAGAGTTAATTGATTTTATTTGACGATGAAATTTCGTCAAATTGTAGTCCTTGATCAACATCATAGAACAGACTCAAATAAAAAACTTTTGTGACTGCAATCGTTTGTTTTCATTTTAAATATAAGGGCAGACGTATACGGACTGCTTTAGACAGTAGATGTTCGCTGTACATGTAATATATTTTGTAGCCGACCACCAAGCATAAGAATGTCCTTGAAGGCATCCGTGTATGTCGGCTCTTAGTACATTAATCCAAAACACGTAACACATTAAACGATAAATTCGCTTCAACCGGTTACGCATCTCACGTACGGTATTCGGCATAACGAAATAGTCACGCAAATTTTGCCTCGCTAACCGTAGAAATTACACTCAGATTCACATATTGTAGTCTCTGTTTTACCAAAAGGGAGTGAAAGGGATGACAATATCAATACAAATATCACTGCAATGGAAACCTACGGTATATCGTTCACAGTTAACTTTTAAACAGAAAATCAAGGCCGGTATTGTCGCTGCGCCCGATTTCCGTGCAATTATTTCGATAATGATGAATACGCGGCAATGAACTTTGGGCCCAGTAACAAAGCTATTGAATTGTAACAGTTTATAGTAACAAATTGTAACTGTTTATAGTTTTTTCATAACGCTTTTTGAAATTGAATACTGGCTGGTTGGATTTTTTAAAGGAGAAGACTATAATGGAAATATGTTTAACTTTATCCTGATTAAACTGGCGTATTACTTGTATTAAAACATAGTTCATTCAAGTTTTATAATGAAAGGATGGGGAATGGAATTAGTACGGGAGGAGACATATAGGTAGGGGAAATAAACTCGTTTTTGTGCGTCCTGTCCTCTGTTGACTAACGTTAAGCAATGCTTGTGCAAATACATGTCTATAGACAGCGATCATTTCGTTATTTTATCGAATTCCGATGGCTTGTTCGTATTGTCACCTTTTACAATAAAAACGTTTTTTAATGATAATAAAAGAAATAAGAAGATATTCATAACAACATTACTAATTGTGCCTTATAAACTATACATTTAATAGTTGGTAAAAGCGTTCCTGTCTTTACTTTAATATTATAGACGTCATCGATTTTCCGTCATTTCAGTCATGAATAAAATGCGGAATCTTTTTATAGCGCAATGCAATCATATCGAAAACGGTACAAGGTAATCAAGTCAGAGAAATGCCATAATTAAGACATTTTAAGACAGTGAACTTTTGTCTTATGTATGAGGAAGTTTGCAATTTTGAGTTTCAACTGGAGACATTTAAAAACCAGATTTTGACAATAAAAATTATACCAAAGGCATTTAAAGGTCGACATTTTGAGTGACTTATTTTATTTAATACTAGCTGTTCCCTTGCGGCTTCATCCGCATGCAAGTATAAAAACTTTATTTTATTGTTTACATTTGTCAAATTCTCAATCGCAAATGTCAAAATATCAATTACCTTACTATGGTAATCTTGCTTCCTTGATGTTGGCAGCAACTTATGGTCTTTTCCCACATTAGGGTTTTTATCCAAAATAGTTACCCCCTAAATTTAATGGCGTGCAAATATATAGCCTAAAGCGTGACGTAAGTGTAGGGCTTTTTATTAAAAAAAGAATTATTAAAAAATATGCTGTAATTGCTGTCATCTTAGGCAACAAAGAAGTGTGTGTTCATGCTTTACTATATTAGCATAGATTACATTTTACATACTGATAACCTTTACATTTCATTTGTTTTACATGCGGCATAGACAGAGAAAAACAAAATCTTCCAGTCTTAAAAGGCTCAAAAGGAATTGACACTTAAAAGCGCCATCTATGTTTATTTATCAGCCATCAGAAACATCTATAAACATTCCATAGATGTCACTATTTGATATTTTTTATGAAAGCAGGAAGTGACTTTTATTTTTAATTACTTATCAATATTTAAATTGTAATTACTTTAATAATTTAATTGTCATTACTTGTTATTTAATGCGTCACTAAGTACTTACGTGACATTCTCCGTATTATGTGTACCTTTTCTTCTTGAAATTTTAAAAAGTTTATTTATAAATGTCAATTTATAAATTAAAAACTCGTAAAAATGAATAAAAAATTATTTTTAGATCTCAATCACATATCAACATAAAAACGTGTAAACAACAAACAAACTGGTTTCTTAAATGTTTTCGTTCCGTAAAATATTGAGGTTGTATCAGTCCATTTGTAATAACCTTAACATTTTTCGAAAAAAAAATACTTGTAGTACCTGTTACATTGATTTACATGATTTAATTTTAACGGGTCCGGATCCCGCGGCACAACCTACCCTTAGACTACGCATGCATCGAAGGACATAATATTGTAAACAAGGGGGGTGATGGATATTGATGCTTACCTGCTCGATGCCCGCCTCACCGCCTGCAGGTGCCTAGTCTCTGTCGGTGTCAATCGAGTCAAGTCTATAGGCGCCAGCGATGCTTCCTGCAGATGCACCCGTGTGCACCTTTATTCCAAACGCGAAACCGAAATTCCATACGACCCCGTTCTCTAGAAAATATGACACGCCCGTTGTGTCTTTCGCGTTGTCGGACAAGCAACCACTTCCAATGATCTTTCAACTCGCACTTTTTAACCGACCGACTCGCTTGGCTTCTTGCTAACGACCCTTTCTCCCGTACACCTCTGCAGGCTCCGCGCCTGACCGTAGTGGAGAGGAATTCAAATCTACCCACTAGTGCGGAAGAATAAAAATGCGCCCGGTTACCCGCATTAACCCGGGCCGCGAAATTTAAACTATATGTTCGCTACCGAATGTGCCGAACTCGTACGATCTGTACCAAACATAATAAATTACTATTTTACGAAATCAAAAAACATAGTAAGCAACCTAAGTGTTCTTCCAGACGATGGAAACGTGAAATATTACACAAAGATAACATGAAGAAATGCATAAAACTACATTCAATCAAGTCAATTCTACCAATGGGCGACCTTTTCATGAAATTGAAAATCTAAAAATTCACATAACAAAACGGGTAATCTTAAACTTGGGCCACAATATATTAAGAATACGGATATCGAAGTACATATTTATCTACAAATTATCATCGAAAAGCTTGTTCAAACATTGTTTATAATCCTACCACTGCAAAATGACGTGTTTACAAGTGTTCATATCATATTCAATTTGCCGCATTTACATTTTCAAGGATATTGTTTGATTAATAAGAGTACTTGTATTTATTTTAAGGCCATGTATTTATAAATTAACATTATTGATTAAAAAGGTTAATTGTTACGATATTTTGATTTCAAAAATAAATCGGCGACAAAAATAATTATGCCAGACCTTCGGAAAATTAAAAATAAAAATAATTTTGGTGTGACAAAGGTAACAAAATTTAAAAATAAACTTGTTGGGAATTTTGTTTTGTTAATCATTGAGTTATAAATAGATTTTAAGTTTATTTCAAAATACGATTCAAGGAAATGAATTCAATTGTAATTTTTTAATTTAATTATACAAATAACATTTTAATTTTAAAAAGGTAATGACTGTAAATTCGTTTTAAAATGTCCATCAATTAAAAAAAAAAACATTCGTTTTAAATTGAATATAGTTTTTAGTAACCTTCCTTAATTTATTTTGACAATATTTTGATATATTACCTGTGATTAAAACTGTAGAAATAAAAATTTATTTTCTCTCAATTCTTTACACTTTTGTGCTAAAATCATTTAATATTTTTAATTCTACTTACAAACTAAATAAACAGTTATGCTAATTTCGTTTAAAATACAAAATTAGTTTTCCCTCTTATGGTGTAACTCGACTTCAATTGACCATTCAGAACAGTTACCTCAACATTTCCAAGAAAGTACCATAGACAAGTAATTAATGTAATAAAACCTTCATTTAGGCCAAACTACTGTTTATGACGAAACATGCAAAATCGTGTGCACTCTTTCTAATGTAACACCATAGGGGGCCAGCTATCTCTGTCGCTCGTTCGAAATACCGTAAAGCAAGCGAGGTGGGCGTTGGGTTATTTTTTCACGGCTACCTAACGGCCCAAACGGTTCGCAACTAAAGCGCTTTCCGCATAACGATGTTGACTTTTGGTGACGATAAGGAAACTACGTGTTCGTTTTTTTTTTATCGCAACACCAATATGGCGAATGAGCGGGAAGCGGCTGTCATGTTTTTTTTTATCTTGTTTTTTTGTTTTTAGAATTAGGTTCAATTCTTTTCAAAAATTTCAGTAAAAATTTCTGCATTTCTCCTTACGTAGTATTTATAAGTTTTGTAAATCATTCAAATTTTAATAAAATAAGCCCTGCTTCCTCATCTTTTTTTTATGTTGGAGAAAATATCCACAAATTGACTTAACTAAAATTAATCTAAACAAACAGCAGTGAAACAATAAGTTTGAAGTTGATTTCGAATAAAACAAAATGATATAATATTATATTCAATATTTGCAACAATCGCTATCTTTACCATTACAACACACAGGGCCTAAAACCCAAGGCCCTTAGACTGGGTCTAAGCCCAAGGCCAACTCATTAGGCCCTATCGCATAAAGTATTTTTTAATTAAAAATTACCAAAACATTATTAGAAATTGAAAGATGCATATCGAATCTAATATGTCATGAAATCAATTCAAATCTCTGACCAGAGTAGTCTATGGTCCTGAGTTTATGTAAACAGTAGCAAACACCACAGTAATTAGTTAATGGGAATACTGAATGCCAATACGTCACAATACGATACAGTTTACACTGCGCTAAATAACAATAATTAAAATGTGCTTTCAATAATGATAAACGATTATTAACTTGTAAGTATTAAGTTTGTTTACAAGAATGAGAATCTATTTTATGTTACCGAATGCATAGGATCTTGAATAGGGTAGGGAAAGAAAAGTTGTAAGCAGTGATGGCAGCGAAGAACACAGAATAAAATTAACTTTACATGTAGAGATGGACGAGTACATTTAAAAAATGGGTTTACGAGCGTCACCTGGCTAGGCAACTCCCCCACCCCCTCGAGACTCAGAAATTGTAAAATATATACAACTAGCTTTCACCCGCGACTTCGTCCGCGTGGAATTAAAAAAAACAATAGTGAGTAGCCTATGTGTTCTTCCAGGCTATCATCTAATCCAAGTTTCATCGAGATCCGTTCAGCCGTTTAGGCTACAAACTCTAACAAACATCCATCCATCCATCCATTCATCTAAACTTTCGCATTTATAATATTAGTAAGAATAAATCAAAATAATAAGATATCTACAATCCCAATCTGGAATCTACACTACATTGATAACTGAAAAATTATTTGTAGGTAGTACATCAATAATTGTACCATATGTCGATAACTATTCTCTTTGAATTATTGTTTTTTACTACTAACCCCCCTCTTGATCATTTGACTACCCCCACCCCCCTAGACCATCGACTAGCAATGCCCATGGATGCATTATCTGTCAAGATTTAAAATTTAAGAGTTTTCTTAGCATCGGTTTACACTGCGGTAACAGTCAAAACTCTCAAAGAAAATGACCGATATGACGATGTTATGAATTTGTAGTGTTTGCCACGTTTATAATACTAATTAATTTGTTTGTGGTATATAATATAGAAACCGGATAAAATAATCATAATTATTCGTTAAAATAACAAAGTAATACATTTCTGTTAAGCTTAATTAAACACTAGTCCCGTATCAAGTTTCCTTTAATCAATAGGCTCACCAAATGCGGTTTGCCGCACCACGTTTGGTTTGCCTTCCTTGTTAACAAGGTTTCGAAACCAGTTTCGAAAAATAAATTCCATATTCTAGTAACGATTAAAAACTAAGGAAAAACCTATTTAGTTATCTAGTATTCTAAACGAATCCAAGGTCTTAAGCAAGGTTTGTATTTCCGTATACGAAATGAATAGCTAATAGACCGCTTGGTACTTTGACTTTTAAGAGACAGGACATGTTGAGCGCGGGCGTGTTCTGTAGTATAAAGACGAATAAGTTCTCTTGCTTGCTTGTTTGCCCGTTTTGTATAAGCGTGCTTATTTATGAGTCATGGGTGTTCAGAATATCATGTTCATTTTAGAATTTATTTAGTACAACAGCGACTTTTCCT
>LD688956.1:2417009-2431904 GCA_003118335.3 Papilio memnon
GACAAAAAGGTTGACAAGAAAGAATTTTCAAAATATACCATTCTAAAGGTCTAAAGTGTTGAAAATATGTATGGAGCTTTCTCTATCAATTTTTACTCTAAGCGGAATTACTTGAAAATTAAACTTAACCACTTTTCATCATAAATTAATAATTCGAGTTTTATAAATGTTCATTTGCAGAGCAAGAAAGTGGTCACCAAAAATACCGTTTTGTTTTGGCCCCTTAATCCAACTGTTTAGTGAGTTCGCAATCAATCCGTTTATATGAATAACGTAGATATTCTAGAATACTATAAAAATACTATAGAACTATAAAATGTAAATTTAGATTATTATTGTAAACTAACTGTTAACTAACTAACTAAAAACTTTATTTTATTGTTTATATTTGTCTAATTATCAATTGCAAATGTCAAAATGACATGATGACAAACCATGGCAATCTTGCTTCCTTGATGTTGGCAGCTTGTAGCGTATGGTCCCTTTCTTACATTAGGGATTTTATCCAATTTATTTACCCCCTAAATTTAATAACGTGAAAATATATAGCCTAAAGCGTGACGTAAGTGTAGGGCTTTTTATTAAAAAAAGAATAATTCAAAAACATGCTGTAATTGACATCTTATGCCACAAAGTAGTGTGTACGCTTTATTATATTAGTATAGATGAATTAATAAACATGTACAGAAATGCAAAACAATCTACACTGCCGCGCCCTTGCCCTACTGACGCCAGTGATATATCTACTATCATATAATGTACGAAAAGATTTCATTACAAACTTACATTTAAACTGACGAAATTTGATTCATTCAAATTTCCTACAACCGATTACAGGCCAAAGGTCACTCTGACTAATAACACTCATCTTACTCTTACTTCTTATCTTACTAATATTGTAATGTGAAAGTTTGACCATGTGTTTCAATCAGCTTAATGTATTTTGATAAAATTTGACACATTTGAACATAGTTGTTAGAAGAAGTTAGAATTTAGTTGAGGGCAAAGGCTATTTTTAAAAAGTAATTGTTTGTTTACTATAGGCTTGGGACGTCAACTCACGTCGGTGGCTCGGATACGACTGACCTGCGGCATGACGCCATGACACAAGTAGACAGTGTTACACTACAGTTTGTATTCCTCTTTATGTATCTGGTCTGGGTTATTGGGCAGATTTTGACAAAATTTAGGTGTGCTGTTCTTACGCCAAAGTTCAGTGTTCGATTGCCCCAGTCCTAGGTCGTAGTTCCCTAGTCCTAGTGCCCCAGTCCTAGTGTCCTGGTACATGACCTTGTTAACCTCAAAGATCAAATATTTGTTCGGCGTTTATTTGTAATGAAATAAACATTAGGAAACGGAAAAACCCTCCATCATTATAAGAAAACATACTATATAACTATACACAAAATATTTAGACACATAGGCCCATAACAATAAAAACACAAATACAGAAGAAACCGAAATTAAAAAGATAAATAATATTAATTATATATTTAATTATAATATGATATTAAATCTTCCTATTTTTCTTAACAGAAACCGCGTGTCCTCACATGACATTGACATTTTTTTGGTCAAAGATTAAAGTTGCCATATGCCATATACAAATTTAAAGAGAAATATATTTTTCTTTACATAAAAATAAACCAAAGTAATTATTATGTTGGAAGAGGCCTTTGCCGACTGGCAGATAGCTGTTAAGAAAAAAAAAATGTAACTCTGTATACCTAGTTCATAAGTTCTTTGTAAGCTATTCTGAATAAAAGGCTATTTCATTTCAAACATTAGGACCTTGTACTTGAAGTGACATTACGTATGAACGTTTTTATCACAGTCCATCGTCTATCCCGAGTGAATAGCTTGCGTCACATTACTCAACGTAACAACGGAT
This sequence comes from Papilio memnon, assembly GCA_003118335.3. Taxonomy (NCBI): domain Eukaryota; kingdom Metazoa; phylum Arthropoda; class Insecta; order Lepidoptera; family Papilionidae; genus Papilio; species Papilio memnon. Next base: position 2,418,901 of record LD688956.1, read on the forward strand.
TGTGTACTGCATTTTACGACCTGTTAACCGACTATTAACATAGCAAACAATATAGCTGGTTAAATTTGTCCGTCTTGATGGCTTTGCTTAAGGACGCGTAATTACTCTTCTCATTTCTTACGTTATACTTGATTTAAAATTCGACCAAATATTAGGCTAATTAAAATAATTTTTGATGACCTTTAATGACAAAATATAGACGTTTAAATAATGGAATATTTTATGATTAATTAATTTCTAAAACAAATTGTGTTTTAATTTTCATGCCATTTTCAATCCGTGTGACCGTAGGTTTCTACTGACAAAACATGCGTATTAAAATATTGACATCTCTATTTTTCAATGTGATATTTCAAAATGAATGAAAGATATATCGATATGTTTTTGTACATATTTTACTGCAGTGAAAACCTACTGTATTTCTAACTGTTTAAAGCTATCATAGTGATATTCCGTGACATTCTACTCTATAATAAATACCATAAACAATTCGTTTGTAAGCATTTAAGTGGATGTGTGCGAAACAGTTAGGCGACGGTGCGCTGAGCAAATCAAATAAAGTTATTCGCCGTGTCTAGGCCGCGCTACGTTGGTACAAGGTCACTACTATTACGCTCACCACGCTGTAATTTCATCGCGGACAAGTCCTTAATAATATTACGTTTTATCTATTCTAATCTTTCTTATATATTCAACACTAGCTAGATAATAAATTCTCCAGATAGGTACATTTATCTGAATGTGTTATAATTATTCGCTTGGCTTATTCCAATGTCTAATTTCGATCGTCAAAAAATGCAATAAAAAAGTAGTAGTTGCATATTTCTTGGACATTACGTCATTTGTTTGTATGGGATTTGTTCCGCATCTCCGAAACGGCTGAACCAATTTTGACGGGTCTTTTACTGTAAGGTAACTTTTTCAATCTAACGCTGACGAAGTCGCGAGCCAGCCAGTACATTATTTTAGTATAGAAAAAATCACGCTATCCATCCAAACCAGAATCTAGATTCTTATTACGTTTATGTTTATAAATGTCTAGACAAATATAAACATAGACTGTTTAAATAATATAACACGCATAATGGTTATTAGTAAGCTCTACTAAAGAAATTTATTTAGCAGTTTTCCTTTTTTGTACTTTAATAATCCTTTCATTGGGTTTGACTAATAAATGTAATGTAATTCAAATAAATGATTAATATTCATTTTAATTAATTACGCATAAAACAGTGAAATTTTAAAGGATTTTCTGCATTCAATCTCGTAAAATACTTAACCATAACAACGAAACAATTTTTCCTTGTTAAAATAATACAGTATAGACTCATTTATCAAAGGAACAGTCCCTTTTGTTGGCATTGTTTCTAATGAATTATAAAGGAGACGCGATGGAAATGGTCAATATAGTATTGTTTTTTTTCATATTTATTAAAACGAATAAATGTCAATACTAATATTATAATAATTATACGAATAACACAACAATAATAAGTCATCTCATTTAAGATATTACTGTAATGAAAACTAGTTGTGGCTTTGTCGGTATAAGTTTTAAGTATAAATAAATATAGCTTACGTTTCTTCAAGCCATTGAATTGTTAAATTCAGTCCAGTAGTTCTAATCATCCGATATCCGTCTTTCTTCTTTATAATTCAATTATTTTAACACTATAGTCACTCCATTCACTAATCCAAACAAAAGTCTTTATTAGTTGTGACTAATTGGTACCAGAAGGGAATGTTTACGCTGTGACTAGTACTGAACATTTAAGTGTTTGATGTGATATAGTGAAGTTGGCCTTTATTTTATTTAAAAAAAAATTGTTTTAGGTTTTGTTAATTTGATAGCAACATTTTTTTATTTTGAATATCCCGTGAATTCCAATCGCAGCGTGGTCACCCCGTATGCGCCCGCGCATGTTCTAACCTAGAAACGGCTAGTTTTCGTGACATTCGCGTTGCGCCCGCGTGTGTGTGCGTCCGTGTCTGTGTGCGTGAATGGAAAACATTAGCGAGACGTTTCCCTGCGCCATTCTAACCTCTCCGTATTAGTGATAAAGTGTGTTATTGTGTGCGCTTGAATAATTTGTAGTTTGACATGGCATTGGTCGGTTTTGGTATGATAAAATGGGCGTTGCTACAATAGTTTAAGCGTCCGAGTGATTTGTGTTCGCAGCGCCATTTTAGTGGCATGTTTAGATACGGTGCGTAGAGATGAGCTGAACCACTCTATGGTCTCGCGGTCTCGTGGTCTTGGTCTCGGTTCGGACCAAAATTACAACACCAAAAAATTGGGTCCAGCAACACGAATTGTGAATCGCAATCCAAGAATGGTAAGAAATCTAATTGTTTATTTCGGCAATATTTAAATAACATGTTGTCCTTGACAAACTACACAATTGTACTAGTTAGTGACCAGACAATTATTAATTTCATAATATTAGTTATTAAAATAACTGTCATATCTATTTCACATTACCTACAATTTTTTGGAATTAATTTCTTTCCTCTCAAAACTATAGAGTAATAAAAATAACATACATCTGTGAAACAATTTAAAAAAGAAAACACATCCTGTTAAGTGAATAAAATGATCGTCAATTCCTATTAAAACAGCAAACACGTGGCCACAATAAGGACAAGTTAGAAATAAGGTAAACGTTAGAACAAATAAAGCGAACAACCATCAGTTTGGTTCTGACGTTTTCGGCCAATGGCGGACCAAATTGGCGGGTTTTTTTTATCATTGGGCGTGTTCTTTGCCGCAATTACGATGATTCGTGTTGTGCGTCATACAACTATATACCAACATATAGTCATTGAATAGATATACATTAATTAATTAATATTCAGTAGCGAAACATTATTTGAACATTTGACTTTTAACTGCGCGCTTCGTCCGGGTTAATTCAATACTGTTTAATCTATTGTTTTTTTTTTTAATTTTCGTCGTTCACTAAGACACTGTGCTGCCAGTGCTGTTTTAGGTAAGTTCACCAAAGAGGTTGTTATTCTAACTAGTTTTAGTACATCGTAATGATGTCAGTGAACAAGGTCATTTTGTAACTCTTAAAGTAAGTTTCCACTGCTATAATTTTCAAGGATACAATGATTATCTAATGATTTAAGAGAGTTGAAAATATGTTTTTTCTGCGAGTGCTTCGGTATGGAAACCCTCATTTATTTATATTTAGTTTTGTAATAGAAGTCTATACCAAGTTCACTGTACAATTTTTAAAATAACAGATTCGTTGTTATTGTTTCTCAAACGTTCTAATTATGTGGTAATTATTGCATAACATATGCTTAATGATTGCGACGAGACGATGGGGACATAAACCAGAAAGTGTTAAGAATGAATGTGGATGGTTACAAAGGGAGAGGAAGACCGAAGAAAGTATGGATGGATTGTGTGAAAGAGGATATGCTTAAGGGAGTGGATTCAGATATGACGGCTGAAAGAAATGTATGGAAGAGTAGCACATACTGTGCCGAGCCTCCGTAAGGGATAAGGGCAAGTTGATGATCTGCTTAAAGATTGCAATATGCCTAACTAGCATTCGCTCGCGACTCCGTCCGCGTGGAAAAATAAAAAAACTGAGTAGCCTATGTGTTCTACCAGATTATCCTCTACGTCTATGCCAAATTTTATCGAGATCATTCAGCCGTTTAGACTACAACCTCTAACAAACATCCATCCTTCTAAACTTTCGCATTTATAATATTAGTAAGATTGAGAGGTTAAATGTATATGGCTGTCTCATATCATTTATTTAGAAAAAAAATAATAATAGTTGTTGACTATATTGTATAGAACAGGTTAAATTACAATGATATGTTCCTAGACTTTATAAGGCATGAAATGTTTACCTCGTTCCGTCAGCAATGACCAACAAAGTAAATAGGTATCTAGATAAATTTATTGAGCTAATATTTTATTAGTCAACAAAATTCCCAATGAGGTTTTTATGTCGACCTACAAAACGCAGCTATAGTTTCTTTACACAGCATTTAAAAGTTGCTCGTTCCTCTATTTATTTAGTAACTATGAAATAAAAAATCAAATCGGCATTTTTTTTGCTTACAAGGATTTTAAAAATTTCGTGGTTTGTACTTACGCTTAATAATAATTTCCTTTATTAATAAGTTACTGGCCATTATTTTTTATACCTTAAGCGAACACATGGCCTTTACAAAAAAATCAGAATGTCAATTTGCTTCAAATTGTCCATATTCGATTTTTAAAACGTTTAATTTTCAAATTACGAATTTACTGTGTTACGCATTCTCACGGGCGCTTTTTTAACGCCGCGTTAAAACTCGGCGTTGGCGGCTTTCGCGTTCGAGAAATTCGTCTACGTCATTAAGAGGGCTTTAATCACTCTCTTTCGTTCGCCCAGTCATCGAAATGACTGCACGATAAAAAAAGCATTGCGTTTAAAACACTGCCGTTATAAAAGCGCCAGTGCGAATGGAGGTTAAATTCATTATTTCGATTGTAAAATATTAAAAACCCTAATAACTAAAGTATATGTTTGGAGTACGAAGGAACCAGCTGTAAATTAGCGCAGGAACGGTTTAGTCCATTCTGCATACGCTAAGCCGGCTGGCTACCTTTTGCCACGATGGTATGTTTTCTTTAGAATAAGTCCTTTTATGTAATCTCTTTTTTGTGGCAATAAATACATATTCATTCATTCAAAAATGCTTTATTAACGTCTGAATTTAATTTTCCAATAACTAAATTGATTTATACAGCGTTGAATTCGAAGTTAAAACCCTATACATATTTGTACATGTACATTAGTATACGTCACAAAAATCAGCTGAGAGTATAGTAGATACAACTGGGTGTCGTGTTTCGCGCACGCCGCCCGCGCCGACCCTGACATACAATTCCGCGCATAAAACATATACACGTACTTATCTAGTTTTCGTGTCTATATTTATTTCGTATCGCAGTCATATAAGTGCCTTGTAATTTTCGCAGCTGCGTTCGATTTTTGTAATAAATCTTTATTACTTGCTGTGTACTAGTCAGTATCTATAGGCCAGGGGTAGCGAACAGATGGCACGCAATATTTTGGCCATGCCACTAATTCATTTTGCACTACGCTACGGAATGTACCCTATAATCACAATGTCAAAATTATTTGATGGAACGTCTATGAACGTATTAAATATTTCTTTAGAGAAGTAACACTTTGATAAGTAAAGGTTTCGCCACCCCTAGTATAGGCTATACATTTAGTAGTTATTTTTTAGTTCACAAAATTTGTACAGCCAACTATTCCAAACCACTGTAAATCTTCATTAAAATTTGTCACAGAATATTTAAGCAATAGGTCGTCGATAGTCTTAATAATACAATAAAAAAATGTTTTTCTGGTTTACTTGTACTATGATATTTAATAGTATTCAGACTTTTGACATTATTCTACACTAGCTTTCGCCCGCGACTCCGTCCGCGTGGAATTAAAAAAAACAATAGTGAGTAGCCTATGTTCTTCCAGACTATCCTCTACGTCTATGGCAAATTTTGTCGATATCCGTTCAGCCGTTTAGGCTACAAACTCTAACAAACATCCATCCATCTAAACTTCCGCATTAATAATATTAGTATGATTTGGCAGTACAACCTACAGCAGCTAATCTATATCTATACTAATATTATAAAGAGAAATATTTGTATTTTTGGATTTTTGTATGTATTGAAATAACTCAAAAACTACTACTATTTCAAAAATTCTTTCATTATTAAAAAGCTACGTTAGCACTGAGTAATATAGGCATTTTTTAAAATTTTACGTGGACGAAGTCGCGAGCTAGTAAACAGAAACTGTTTAATCGCATAATTCGAAACTTCTGAGAGTAATATACAAGTTATAAGCAACCGCATACATCAGTGCCGTTATCTAGTAATTTCTCTGTTTAGGTAGAAAGTGTATTCTCTCGACCTTTAATCTTTGACAATTTATTGTACCTATTTATATAATGTAACTTTGTTTAATTGTATTTAATTTTAATTGTTTACAAATACTGTATATTTTACTGCGTTAACACATTGGTGCCTTTTCATAGAAATAAAAAGGCATGATTTTTGTACAGTTAATCAGTGGAATCCAACATTTAGGGAAATGTTAAAATCAACTATAGCATGGCTATAATATGCTGTTAAAACAAGATAGAAACAATTAAATTGTAATAAAACAACATATTTAATTGAATAGCGAACAAAATAGTTTCTAAGTTTTTGTTTAAGTGAAAGAGTTCGAAGAGTGATGGATAACAATTTGCCACACGGGAGATAATGAGTTAGAAATAGAAATTTCTCGCATTTCGCAAGTTCTCATCGACTTACAAGTTTATTTGTGTGATTCGAGACGCATCATCATTTCGTTATTGCGGCGGCCATGTTGGAATTTGCGCGCGCTTCTAACTGTCATTAGGCAGTGATGCCAACTTTGTGAAATTATAGCCGCGTTCAACTATTAAATTATGGGTTCTTTTTACTTTTATCTTCCTATTTTTCTTGAGTTAACTGGGTGGCTTTTAAATGTATTAATTTATTTATAAAGTAATTTTATAAGTCTGATTTCATTGACAATAACTATGGATTTATTATTATGGACATCTACGTTTTTAAGAAAACATTAAGAAAATTATCTGTAATCGTAGCACATATTTGAAGACGTAAAAATGTAAAGCGACCAAGGTTTTTAAATACCTAATAAAAATATTAAAACTAGTCTATCCGTAATGCCATATTTGATTAAATCAGCTTTTAAATATTTCATTGTTGACACGACTTCCTTACAGTTTTTATTCTATCTTCCTTTAAAAGCGAGAGATTTGAACTATCCTTCGATACTTTTATCATTCCCTGTAGTTATCAGAGCGCGAGGATAAACAAGAAGTATTATTTTAGTTAGTGAATGTATTATTATAATGTTGGCAACACTCGTTCAATCGATACGAACGGGGTACATTAAAGACTTAATATCAGTGAAAATCACCACAATCCCCGACCCCTAAACCACAGGGGGATGCATTAAATACCGTAACAATTCCAATCGCAATACTTGCCCGGGTATACCGTTACATAAGTTTCTCATTGTGCAATCGTTGCTTATATTAAAATAGTTTGACCGTCCGGCAATATTGCGCAATTTTGTACACCTGCGTCTCAGTCATCCACGCACTTTATTGTTTTAACTTTTTTTGTAAACTACGATTAAAACTGTGACGAAATTACCGATAATTTATATACACGTGCTTACTTTAAACATAATGTTTAAATAACTACATTGTTTAGTTTTTTTATGCCATACAACTATCTTCCTGAGATGTTTTAATAATGTTAAGAGGTACATGACATGTAGTTATTTAAGTAAAGTTGAAAACAAAGGCTGCATCTCATCTATTTATTCAGAAACGTTAAATATGTATATTCTATAAAACTCTACCTTATACAGCGTGCACAGCAATAAAATTGTAAATAACAATTGTACGCGGTAAGTAAAGGTAAAAAATAATGACTGGTAAATTCTCGCAACATGCTTTATCTGCTATTAAAAATGTAACAGAATGCTGAATTAATTAAGAGCATCAGTTTTTACTAGAATACATCAAAATGCACCCTCAAAAATTAATTTTCCATCGTACATCTTATCAATTGCTCAGGCATGATTGGAAGAGATAGCAAAAACGCGTTTCGTCGAACAGAAATAAGCTGCGTTCGTTACGCATGAACGGAGCGGAAAGCGTATCGAGAGTCGTGAGAAAAGCGCTATACGGGAAAAAAGGCCTTTTTTAATTGCATATTGATTTATTGAATATCTAACATTGTAGAATGTAGAATTATGCTTTTTTATAATTTCCTCACATGTTTGTATTATTGTTTATTGAGAAAAGTTTGATACAACAGTTATATCAGGGATCGCAAACATTTTTGCTTTTAATTTTTTTCTATACCTATTTATAATTGCTATTCGTTTTTTTATACTTACAGATTTATATTAACTATATTTATACTTTACATAATTGATTACATTATAACGTATACTAAATCAATACAATTTTATGTGCATAAATGAAAAATTTGGAGTGATAGTGAGAAATAATTTAAGGTAAAATTATACAAATTCATTTAAAAAAATGTCTTCGTGCTTACTTTCATTTATGTTTTTCCTTCCGTTTATTACATTTTTTGTTTAATAGATTTTTATACTGTCTATACAGTCATTAGCGTTGTACCATTATGCACTACAGGCATAGCTGTGCGTTGTTTCGGCGAACACATGGCGTTTAATATTCGTGTCTCAAACGGACGTCAGTATTTGAAATCATTACCGGTATTAATGGTCCATAAAAGATTCTATTGTAATACAATAGTCATGATTACCTTGATGTATCTATGTTTTTAATCATAAAGTGCGTTTAATTTAATTTTTTTAGCAAAAACGCATACCAGTCCGTGTCATCTTCAAAGTATAATTAAAAAATCTTATAATTACCTTCTATTTGACTCCCTATAGCCTAATTAAAAAAAACTAAGTATAATTTAACCCTTTTTCCAATAAACAACTGACCTTAAAAAGTACGCTTCGATGGTAGATGAATTAAAAATTGAAAATAACAACTTGCGTGCATCGACCTGAAGATTTGTCGAGAAAAATAATATAAGCCAAGTTGTGTCCCAAGCAAATTAGATTCTACGTTTATTGATTTAAAATACTATTCTGAATAAACATTCACCCGGCAGATGTTGAACGGAACGAAGATTAGGGGAACTAAAGCATAAAAAGCGGTCAGCCAATCAAGAACTGGTAATATAGTGCGTCTCTTTTACACCGATTACTGCGCTCTTTCTAATGCTCATATTTTTTTGCTATCTTATTCTAATTCCTTATTCAAATGCGAGCTATCGAATTCCAGGGGCGCGTAACCGTTTATACGCAAAGCTTTAATTAAGATTTTTTCTGTTTACTTTTATGGTATTTAAATAAAAAGTTTTTATTGAACACCGACGGTGATAAGATTGAACATCTGTCAGATTAAATCAGGTACTGTTCTTCTATGAGAATAGATTTCAATTACGTAGTTCACATTTATAAGAAACATACCGTAATTTTGATTCAAGCGTGACCGTACCTCTTCAAAATATTTGCATACTAATTTGTGACGTTAAAATTCTAGAATATTTTGCATATTAATGCTTCAGAAAACTTATTACTGATATCTTTTAAAGGCATTTCCGTTTCCTTCATATTTCATTTATTACATCATTTAAAACAATATGTTTATATCTAAGAATTAAAACAACAACAACAAGTTTTTACCGGCTTGATTAGAATTGAAATTGAAAACAGTCTAACTGCTACACTGCTCTAAGTGTAGTAACTATTAAAACTTTTCCTAAGTAACCATTGAATGCTTCTTGTTAGGGCAGTAACACATTTTTGTTAAGACTACACCACCCTACGAATTATGCTGCTAATTTAAATTATCTCACAAGATATTAAAGTATTGCGTAAGCCACACTTTTATCTCGCATGACTCTCGTAATCAGTCGGGTTACAGTCATAATTTTTCCGATCGTAGTGACCGAGATCGTAGAGGTCGACCGTCGCATCCGGCCACGCATTGTCTCCTGAGATTTAACTACGGGATCGGGTAACATCAATCCTGTTTGGCCACACCTCTGACCGCCTTTCAGAGGACCAAGTCAATATAAATAGGATTTTATTCCCTTTTCTCCTGATTGTACAAGTAAATACTGAACTTTGTAGATGTGACAGGAATTAAAATTAAAGCCTCTATAGAATCAATACTGATTCAATACTTAGCTTTTTTACAAGAACAATATTTGACAACGACAGCTCTAGATAGAGTGGATCAACTTATTAGTAACTTACAAGACCTAAAAACAGGGCATGAGAAAGAAATGACTAATGAAATAACAATTGATTTAAAGCCTTAGCTTAATTTATAGTGGGAGCGCCAGAAGTATGATGCTATTTATAAAAGTGGGAAGATAAGATGTTTCACAGAACAAAATACTACGTGTCTCTATTGACCCACTTAATACCAATCAAGACGTTTGCCTTTTAGCCGAGAATGTCTGTCCTTTAGAGTCGTGCCCTGATTTGATTCACAAGCCAACGAATCCTTGATGTTATTAACACTACAATAACATACGTAAATTTATTAGCAAATAACAATTGCCTTGTTACTGACTAACTGTCGATATGCCAGAAAAGATATGATATCTCTTTAACATTGAATTCAATAGAAATGTGGTCATGGTTCAAGAATTCGACCTTACAAAAAAAAACATACGGACCACTTGAGTACCTCCTTCTTTTGGGAAGTCGGTCAAAAACAGAAAACCTAAAATATTTGTTCTTTTGCACTATTTCTGAAAAAAAACTGACTTCTTTAGTTTATTTATAGTTCATGGAACTTTTGTTAAAGGACGTCTTAATATGAGTATTGTAGTTTTATGTGTTCTCTGTAAACTTTCTTGTTCGTACTGTTATCTATTAGTTAGGCTGGAATAAGAAAAATACAAACTACATTAAAACACGACGAGTGATTGTTATTTAACAAGTCATTTTAAGCTTCATAACTATAGTTAAACAGTTTAGCGTATTCTACAAAAGCCACGATGAAGAAGTTTTGATAACCTATGCCAGATTAAAATCATGTCAGTTGGTATTTTACTGCTTTGATTTAAAATTAAATTAAAAACAACAAACAAGATTTAATACAGTAGAGTATAAACATTATAATGTACACCAAGAAAACCATTAGATTACGTAAGCTACCAAGGATACGTCTCTTCGTAATTTCCTAGGCGCGCACAGAATGGCTTCCCGCTATAAATTTAGATGAAAAAACTCCTAGAACCGGTCCCGAGAAGGACATTTAATAATGATAATTAACGGCGAATAATGTCGACAATTCTATGCACACATTCGCGATGTGCCAAACAAGGACATCGCGCGTTTCCGTGTTGAATCACTTAAGTGACGTACAAGTGACAAACATTCAGCGACACTTACAGCTTGAGCTTCAATGAAGAGATCAAAACTGATTACTCTCGTGCTAACATTCGTACTCGTATGAATTGGCATTCAAAGATTCTTTACCAATTACCTATTATTAAATAAACCATATTTTGTGTGTAAGGTTGTACAAGACTAGGTCGAGTTTTAGCATTACCGGCGCCCCGAGCGAGATTTTTACTACGCCGCCTAACTGCAATACACACTGTAGTTAAAAAAGCGCTCATAGCGCCCCTTTATACGCCTATGGCGCCCATTAAAATCTGGCGCCCTGGGCGGTCGTCCCACTTCGCCCTACTCTTACGTCGGTACTGCATAAGACTGTATTTAGAGAAAATATTAGCTAAACATACCTAAGTTTTTGATTTAGTATGGTATGCACAAATCGCTCCCGCTTCCTCGTTTCACTCGAGCTATCTGACGTGCAAGCACACACAAACGCATCTGACTCACGACGACCTTCAAATAGACCGTCTAATCGCAGTTTTAACCAATCAGTAGTCAGGACACGCTGCCGCACTGTCCTTTGTTCGTTATCATTGGTTTGTCACGCCATTTTGTTAAAAATGACCTTTTTTGTTGACGATTCTAATAGTTATAGTGAGTGAATGAGATGGCTATAAACATTATTTAGACTACAATGCTAGTTATTTTGTTGCTCTTTGAGAGTATCTATGAAAATAATTTATTGGGATTCAATTAAATATTACATCCATGGATGTTGTGAAAAATCTATTCCTTCGGTTAAACTGGTATATTGTATTACTTAACTTTGACATAATATCTAAGCCGCTTTTGCTTCAGCGGTAAATTACAATGCGCAGGTAAAAATAAAAATAAAAAAACATTTAAGACTTCATTTAAAGTTCATATACATTTTATCTTTCTATTCTCTATCTGAATTTCCTCCGCAAATAACATACGAGTTAGTTTTAGCCTCGTATGAACCTACGCTGAAAATGTTGATTACTTCTTTCTTTTGAAACTTTTTTAATTTTCAACTTAACAATGCTTATGGTGCGTGGTTTTTAAAAATAAATTTGCGTTTTTTTTGTTAACTTTCCTATTTTGCGTATATTGTTTAGTTACTAAAAACTACATCGTCGGAATATATTTCGCATTGCCAGTGAAAATAATTGCTGCATATGCCTGGAAGCGTTTTGAGGTTATACGAGAATTATTATTGGAAAGCTATACATTTGAGTTTTAATATTTTTTTCACAACAGAAAAATTGTGCGATTTGCTTTCTAAATACGGATTTACTATCTATACAAAAAAAGAATATATCCTTCAATTTAACTATAATGAAAACAACAAAGTCCGTCAGACGTGGGTTTTATTCTTTATAGCAATTAAGTAATTATTGAGTTACTATCCATTAAAATGTCAAATAAAATAATTCCGTAAATTAAAAAAATTAAAACCACTAAGCGTATTGCGTATTACTAATCTTAATGATATCGTTCAAATTGAATTAAATAAAAATAATCTCAACTACTGTAACCAAATGTTGCCAACGCCGCGCTGTCCGATTTACTTGGAAGCGGATCTGACATGTAATTATTTTTTTATTACACCACACCATGGGAGTTCATCGCCATCACATTAATTACAATATTAACTGGCGAAGGTCTCGCCTCAGTTACACTACGCTTCTTAGTACATTATAGTACTAACATTATAGTCTTCTATCTAATCTATAACTAATAATAAACAAGTTTAGATGGATGGATAGATGTTTGTTAGAGTTTGTACCCCAAATAGCATAGATGTAAAGATAGCTTGGAAGACCGAGTAGCGGGCGAAAGCTTGTACACATGTAAAATTTGTAATAATCATGATCTCCTAAAAAAAATATTTCTGTAAAGAACAGTCAGGACAATAACTGCAAAGGCAGATCTATAGGCAATTGTCACTTCCCTTTTTTTGAC
>LD688956.1:2459423-2475754 GCA_003118335.3 Papilio memnon
TCAAAGAACTCGGATATATCTACCAGTGTCATTGGTCTAGTATCTGAAGAGTGAATTGCGAAAGAAATCACAACCTTATCTAACAGACATACAGACGAATTTTTATTTGTAAATCATGATTCATTACTAGGCATCAATTGGACTTTTTATTACAAAAAACATAGACTCAACAACATCGATAATTTAATTGTAAGCATATGATACTAATAGTAACAAAACAACGAGTCTGGAAAGACGCGCAAAACACTCTGGGAAGAAATACGAATCGGAATCGAATTCTGTCCTTTTTATATACCCAAATCATCAATCACATGTGTATCATTCCCACACATTTAATATTCTTTAAAAGACACTCGGATTTGACCTTTATATGTCTTTGCAATAAAAGCGTATATCTGTGACACATTCCACGTAATGGTTATATCGTTCAATTTACATGCTGAATATCATGACATCGAAAGATTAGGATATTTCTAAATCCTTACCAACACTTCGCTGAATAAAACATTTACAAAACGATTTACGTCATCATGAACAATGTCTCAACATCGTTATTATAAGTACACGATAGCCCAATCGATAACTGAATAAATTCATTCGACGGGCCCGCGATGTGGGTCGCATGACTCGCCAAAACAAATAAAAATGCAGCGATAGTCGCCCGGTGCATCGACCTTGCATCCTCGCCGCGGACCCTGACCAATCCATGCAAAAATACTTTCTACTACCATGCAATAAAGACTGCAATACCGTATCAATAATAGAGAAAAATAAGAAAGTAAAACCTAAGATGAAACTAAAGACGAATGCCGATCGACAATTTACTTTCAACCGTATTGCGCGAAATATAAAGTTTAATTTTGTAAAAGCCTTGTCGGGAAATAAAAGACGAAAGGAAAAGATAAAGATGCATTCATAGCTAGTCCGTTATCGGTGAGTCCAAGAGTAAATATTTCGCATTTCGCTTATCTCTGGTTTAATACAGACCGTTTTGAAACGTCGTGTTTCGACGACCGCCCGATTGCCGGCTGTTGACCTAGATTGTTTTCTGATTCATTTCACTCGGCCTGTACGTAACATTTGCGTTTCTTAGATAAGATTAGGAAAATGTTTGCCTTGTCGCGAAATATTTGCTACTTACGATAACCACATTTTTACTCTACTTTTGAAGAACTCCAGATCTCATTTCATCTTTTAAATTGATCAAATTAACGCAAATGATACGAAATCTAAATGTACGGAAGAGCAGCACATACTGTGCCGACTCTCCCCAGGGACAAGGGCAAGTTGATAACACAAACGATACGATATGCGTAGCATATACGTAAGCCAGGACACATTTAAGGACTATAACTACTTATTCTTTAAAGATAGTTACTTCTATGTATATCGTCAGCAAAACCTTAAACCTTAAGTTGTTTTCAGTTTCCAGAACAGTAACAGACAGTTTAGAGCTACATTTATCTTTAGGAAACTAAAGAAAGCATAGTGACAAAAATATCGAAGTTCCTAACCCATGTTTTTATCTTCTCTCCAGAACGGTCGGTTTCAAATACTCATTTGTTTCAGATTAAAACGCGCGGTGACGGATAACGCCAACAACTCGTCGCGGCGGACGTATTCCGAGGAGGAGCTGCAGTCGGCGCTGCGCGACATCCAGTCGGGCCGGCTGGGCACGCGTCGCGCCGCAGCCCTCTACAGGATACCGCGCTCAACGTTGCGCAATAAAATCAATAAGTTCGGCATCTCCACCGACCCCGCGCACGACTCAGATCCCGATAGCGAGCCCGAGCGGACCGAGTCACCACCTTCCGTTATACTTAAAATACCCACCTTCCCGCCCCCGGAAGAGAAGAGCCCGTCTCCCGCGACGCCCGTCACCCCCATCACCCCGCTCTTACCGCCGCCCCAGCCGACGCTCAACCCGGCCTCACAACTTCTTCTCCCGTCGGTCTTCGCCGATCCACCCTCCACCCAACATCTGTTTACGTCCCTCAGCGACGTCATAGCTAAAAGTATAAGCCAGAAATTCCAGCAGCCTCTAGAGAGGCCGCCGCAACCCGATATGCCCTTCATGCGTGCTCCCGACAGACACGTGTCGGTCATAAAGACGCCACCAGACAACCAGAGGAACTACCCGTCGCCGAGCAACTCACGTGCCGCTACCAACAACAACGGCCAACCTGCGGCCGGCGGCAAGGGCACGCGCCCCAAACGAGGCAAATACAGAAACTACGACAGGGACAGCCTCGTTGAGGCGGTGAAGGCCGTGCAGCGGGGGGAGATGTCTGTACACCGTGCGGGCTCTTACTACGGCGTGCCCCACTCCACCCTGGAATACAAGGTCAAGGAGCGACATCTGATGCGGCCGAGAAAAAGAGAGCCCAAGCCGCAGCAGGAAGTAAAGCCGCAACCCAAACCGCAGCCGAAGCCTCCCACCAAACCCTTCACGAACGGGCTCAACGGGCCCGAAGCTTACCCTTCAGGGTACCCATTCTGGGCGGGGGGATTCGCCCCACCACCCGCGCCGGACCTCTACGCCTCGCACATGATGCGGCGATTGCGTGACGAGGCGCCGCCTGCGAACGGATCCTTCCTCGAGGGGATCATTAGGTCGAGCCTGGAGAGGCCGCTAATCCAGCGGCTGGCGGAGCCGCGGGCGCCGATGGCGACGAGCGAGGCACCCAGCCTGCTGCGGCGGTTGGCAGGTGAGCCAGAGGAGCCGCCGCCAGCGCGCCGTCCGCGCATCGACAGTTCGGACAGGCAGCTGGCGGCGGAGATGCGTGAGGCGGTGCAGCGGCTGCGCGCCGACAAGCTAAGGCCGCGCAACGGCACGCCCACGCCGCCTGCCGGCTCGCCGCCGCCGCTGCCGCCCGCTGCGCCAGCCGCGCCGCCCGCGCCGCCCGATCACGTGTAGACTGCAGCCGAGTCGGCGCCGGGCCTGCAGGCTCGGGCCGCGCGACGCCGCGACGCCGCGATCTCCTCAGTCTTTGTGATAATTATTATAAAGTACATTCCGTTGGCGAGACGCGTCGCAACTTCGGTGTCGGTGTGCCTCCATTATGGCTTTAGTGCAATAGTTGCGAGTTTCCGTGTATACTGTTATAGTGACAATAACTATAGTTTTATCCGACTCGACCGGTTTTGGTTTGCGTTCGTTTTCACTGCTCACTTCTCCCCCTCCCTCCCCCTGACAGCTTCCCACCGCCGCCGGCCGGCGACTCTCACCGCTCCACACACGATACGTATCACCAAATATCACAATAGTTACCTTAACTCACGACCGGTTCGATATAACCACAGCTTTACTAATGCAATATCACAGTAAATAGTCTTTACACCCCATACCCATGCCGTTTTGGCCTTCGGGATGACGTCACTTGCGACTTCTAGTGCCATTCCGATTAAGTCTCTAGCTTCTCTACAATAACATCGGTTTATTAGCGCCTTAAAATCTCTGTTCCAAATTTTGCACACAATTTCTTTTCCAGCCTGTTTTTAGGTTGAAAAAACCCGAAATCAGTACTAGGACAAGCGCCTACTTGAGATGAGAGACATGAAACGAATGACACTATAAGCGCAACCGTCAGTAGGTTGTCCAAAATTTCTCCCAAAATCCGAAAAGCCTCGATTTTTGACCTTGTTTTTAAGTGAAAGACAACCAAAAGTTAATGTTATAAAATCAACTATTTAAATATTTTTAAGTAATAAAAAATTGTAACAAATTAATTATACGCTAGCTATGAGTGTAACGTTATCGATTTTTAAGTGAACTATCGCATATTTTGTGCGGTGTTTTTATAATTAGATAGGTAATATATTGAATGAAATGATTAGCTGTTCGGGGCTATCTCTGTCCCCGTCTGCCGCGGGGCGAGCGAGCGGGACGGCGGTAGTAGGGATGCGCGGATGTCTGCAGAGCCTCGTATCGATATGTTCGGACTTATGTGCAATTATTATTTTGTAAAAAAATAGTAATTTAAACTGTGTCTAAGCTAACACGTGGATTTCCATATTACTAAATGTGATATTTAGGTATTATAAATGCGGTTTGCTTCTAGACCTAGGGCATCTTCGGCCCCACCATGGTATATACACGGACGTACATCGGTACATCTAGTAAACTTATATATTTTATGTACTATTATTGTATCTTAAGAAAATATATTCTTATTTTTCATGGTCCAAGTTTTAAATGTTTTATCGACTATACAAAAATATGGATAATCATTATTATATTCTTGTCGACTTTAAAATTATAACTAGCACAAAAATCTTCAAAAAAAATAAGTATCTTCAAATTTGTGAAATTTTTTGGTGTTCAATCGAAAATATATTATGGAGGTATGAAATTGAAAAAAATGTATACGCTCTCCCAGATTAACTTTAGGTAAAAACTATTTGGATATAAAAATTATCATACGATTAAATGTTGTAAGTTACGTGTAAATGTACGCCT
The DNA here is from genome assembly GCA_003118335.3 of Papilio memnon. NCBI lineage: Eukaryota > Metazoa > Arthropoda > Insecta > Lepidoptera > Papilionidae > Papilio > Papilio memnon. Next base: position 2,463,883 of record LD688956.1, read on the forward strand.
CGTGGAAATTAAGAAGTCTTTGTATTGTGTGTGTAATTAAAATATACATATATTATATACAATTTAAAAAGATTATTGTCGTACATTTCTCTTCAGAAACCATGAGTAAAATGTGTAACAATAGCTTGCATTCGACATTCCGACATAAATTTACTTAACAGACTGCGCGAAGAAAGACAACTAGTATTAAAGTTTTCTTGCAGGGAGAAATCTACTAATAATATCGCGGTTTTTTAATCTTCAGATAAATAATGTGGACTAAACTTCTTTTTAATTTCCAAATATGGACGCAGTTGATTATGTGAGTACGATTTTGAAATTAACAAAAATATAATATCTATACAAATAAAATATATTCAAATCAAAATACATATCCAATGACGTCATGTCAAATGCAAGTTTAAAAGATGACAAAACAAAAATTTTTATATTCGAAATTTTAAAACTAGTCGATAGCATGTTGCTCATTACTATTTGCTTTCTGTTTGTAAAAATTGAAGTATCTTTAATGTAAGCATTTAGTACTTGTATATGTTTATTGCATTTATAAACATCAAAGATATACAATACATAAATTGGTCCTACGTATTAAAATACGCAAAAGTCTATTTAATTTCAATGACAAAAAACGTGCATGAAACGTAACTCAGGATAGAAAATTTCATCCTTATTCGAAGTTTCATGGAACAAAATTAAATTAATTTGAAATAAGTCTTATAGAGGTTTGTAAAATTCCTTCTTAAATTGGGAAGACTTTTTTTTAAGACGTTATGTATTGTAATCTTTGACGATGTGTATACTTTTGTACTGAATAAAAAAAACAAACTCCATTGTGTCGAACAACGCCCCACCAGACCGCATTTCAAACGTCAAAAATTTAAAAATCGAACAACATTTATTTTTTAAAAATACGTACACAAATCTGTGTGTTATGCCTGACATTTGTTGCTAGCTTAAAATGGTTATTTTGTGTAAGTTTGTACAGAAATAATAGGATGGGACAAATTGCAAAGAGAATTTAGCTATTAAACATTCCGTTAGAATGTTATTAGATTTTTTTTATAATTATAATATGAAATATTTTTCGCGTCGGGAACAAATCATTATGTTGTTTTAATCTTATTTTGTAACGTTAGTTAATTTTTAAGTGGCTTTATTTTTAAATAACCTTATATATTGATTATATTATATTGAGATGTTAAACATGTCATTGTTTTTGTGCAAAGCGTTTGTGGGTTTCAATTCCCGGTATAAAAAGAGAGTTGCGACTGATACGTAGTAGAAAATTGCCAAGTGCCCAGCACTGCGCCGGTCTGTACAAATGGTATAAGCCGCCTTTACAAGTTTAATATTATTGACAGTGATCTCCGAACTAACTGGCCACCAACACAGTTTCAACTAGCAATCTTTTTCACATTTATTTTAAAACTTAATTAGGCTTGGGAGAAATTCTCCAAGAAACTATCAAATAACTTGGTACATCTTAACACATTTTAGGCTTGTAAAAATAAAATCCGATGAAACCTCAATGCTTAACATCCTATCTTTTGGAGAGATCACTGGTTTATTAGTGAATCGTTTTTATTGTATATTGTTCGATTATTTTTCCACATAGTTTTAAGAATTTTAGTTAATACTGTAGGTTAATTTTCATTATTAGGTAGGCGGTAGTAATTCTTTAATATTCTGTTAATTTTTTTTCGTAATTGTATAGTAAACTTTCCGTAAGATTTAGATTTAGTCTTGAACGGTCCTCGACTGGTCCGGGAACAAAAAAAGACAATGAAGGGCAGTTGCATTTTTTTTCTATAAAACAATTTTAATAAAAGAATATAACCACGATGTTTTGAATGTGTTTTACGTATGAAATCTCAGTACTTTTATCTCTATTTTTTTCAAATCATATAACTTCTGAAGGTGGCTTCATCAATTAACAATATGTATTCCGCGATCACTCTCCTTTAATTTGAATTTCCATTGTTGAAACATTTGTTTAAAAACATATCGGCGACCCTCTCATTCGCTTTAAACAGAGACAACAAATAGTTTCAGTACAAGTATCAAGACAGTGGATTTTCACGACTACCTTATAAAAGTAAACCACTATTAATTGCTTTAAGCTTTTGTAATTGAAGTTTATAACACATTTAATGCCTGAGTATTGAAAATGTTAAATGGTATACCTATGAAGGAATCCTTTGGTAAATTTGAAGATTATTAATAAAAAAAATTGACTAAGTCATAAATTACCTGACTGTCGCGACTTGTGGCTAGTAAAATTAATATTGCATTTGATTTGGCACATCGGAAACAAGAATAATGTTCCATCCCACGTGCCAAATCAAGCGTTGCATTATTTGTCAATAATTACAATTACCCAAGTTGAATTAAAAAATGGAAGCCTTTATGTACTTTATTTTATTTTAAGTACATAATAAAACACATTTATTTTAAATTCTATTCCAATACTTATTATTATATTTGAATCGATATCAAATAACGCTTGAAACGGAACGTCGTCAAGTTCCCGCGCAATTGAGAGACGTATCAGTCTGTCTTTTGACATTTTGAAATTTGACAGTGCAAGTCGCGACTGACTTTTACAAAAATGTCGCCATCTCTTATTTCTTACCGTGGATTTTCACTTCCGAAAAACGTGTACAAAAAAAAGGTTTAAACTTTTTGACACGTTTTTCGTATGTGGATATTACGGTTAGCATTCACAACACATGTTGTTTGTTTGTGTGTCTGTAACCTTGTATATAAACGATCATTTTACAACAGGAGACATGGAAGTGTTAGTTTTCTTGTCTTCTGGTGTTCAAAGTCTACTCTATACATTTTTCTAAACGTAAGTTTCACCTTTCTTGTCATATACCTTGTTTTCCATTTTACAACTCGTATGTACTTCTAGAAAATTAATTTTTAACGATTATAATTATTGTACTATTATTACAATAATTGACTTATTATTATTATTAAATAAGAATTATCATTGAAGGGAATAGCGTATTCAAGATATGATTTTGTTTTATTCTTGCTAGATGTGCGCAAGAATTCATTTATAAAAAAAATTATGTACAACACGAAGCATTTAATTTTAGACATTAAATATAATGTTATCTTTATTAAAAAAAAAAAACTAATTAATTAATGTGAAATTTGATGAAAATATTTTCATGTATTTATTTAAAGAGTTATAATGCTTATGAAAGATGTCACGAGCTGGGGAAACATATCTTATTTTTGAGAGTGTTGCCTACGCAAAAAAAGGTTTTAGTTGTGATTGGATTAAAAAAAAATTAGGTAATGGACCAATGTATAGACGCTGTTAATTCCTAATCAATTATTCCAACGGCTCATGTTTTTTTTTAATAATATAAACTGCTAAAGGAGCTGACAAGATCAAATTATAATATTGTTATTTAATTATTGAGTACAAGTTTTAATGGAATATTTTTTTCAATATACCTTACTCGCCTCTTTATTTTTGTTATTTTGTTCCTTTAGTTTTTATTATTATTATATCATTGTTTAATTATCACTACAGATGATTTCGCGTTGATTTAAGCGATTCAATTTATTTTTTTTATTATAGATAATATATATTACTCACTTCCTCAGTAAGAAAAGTGATGTTTAATAGGTTTTTATCTAATTTACTACTCACATTTGTTAAAACAAACACGTAATATAGTGGAAAGATAATTGGCGACAAAACGATGTTGAAAAAAAACAGTGAATTGGCACAACATAAATGTATTCTAGTCAAATTTTTAAAAATAAAATGAAAACGAAAAAATACTATTATAATTCGAGACGCAGATCAGATTCGACTGAGATTTTCTTGGTAGAAAAAAATGTTGAAAATATCGTCCAGAAAAGTCGCTAGGCGACTTAAAATTAAAAGAAAAAGGTGTTGATTGATTTGAAATTGTGGAATTGTACACAATGTATTGTAGAGCTGTTTTTCTTACGTACATATTAACTAATGTATAACTTGTGTAGAATCATTTGAAGGTGGAAATTTTTTCATATTATGTAATGTCCTTTATCTATAAGATCTTTGTATCTTTACGTTAAATATCTTAATAACGTGGCTGGTGAAGCAGGTGTAAGAATGTGCGAGGATATTTAAAACCTGTATACAATAAATTTCTTTCATTTGTTGAAATTATATTTGTTTCATTTTATACATTACTGGCTGTTCCCATGCGGCATCATCCGCGTAAAATTATAAAAACTTTATTTTCAATTGCAAATGTCAAATGCATAAATGACAACGATGGCAATTTTGCTTCCTTGATTTTGGCAGCAACTTATGGTCTCTTTCTCACATTAGGTTTTTTATCCAATTTATTTACTCCTAAGTTTAATAGCGTGAAAACATATAGCCTAAAGCGTGACGTAATTGTAAGGGTTTTTATCAAAAAAGAATTATTCAAAAATATGCTGTAATTGCTGACATTTACGCCACAAAGAAGCGTGTGTATACGCTTTATTATATTAAGTATAGATTTTTACCCTAAACACATGGCACACCATAGTCTCCACTAAACACACATCGCTACCTTTATTTTACTTTACATTTACTAGAAGGTAGGTGATGTATGCGGGAGTAACTAATCCAATGGAAATTGTACTCCCCTAGATATTACACTTTAAGCAATTTTACACTTTGTTAACAGTTTTAGGCTTAATAAAGATTAACAATTCCAATAACCCCTTGACGTTAACATAAAATTATTTATTCTATAATATAAAATCTAAAATTATTATAATGTAAACTATAACATAACTTTTAAACTTAACAATGTTAACGTGACAACATTATTACGTACCTACATCCATCACAGCATCAAAACCACATCCCTCTTCAGTAGTAGTAATGGAAGATAAAGAAGGCATAATTGGAGCCAATTACTTTAGAAACAATTTTATATAGAAAGAAAACCAACCATAATGTGACAGTTCCCATCGGCCAAATGCCACTGTTCAGAAACAGGTAACCAAAAAAAAAACCTTCAAAAGAGTTCCCAAACATAGTAAGCTCGAGGCGTTTTTAAAAAGCCACAAAATAACAGCAATCGACAAATGAAATATGAATTCGATTTTTAAAAAATCGTCTTTTCAAATTTGGAATTGACAGTGCCTTTGTGTTACCGGAGCACTTGTTTCCAAGGTCAAGGTTTAATAAAATTGAAAAGGCAAAGATGGCGTCGACGAAATAATATCGTCGCACGACAAAAGAAAACAACTCGGCCCAGCGGCTACAATTTTGCGGACATTATCTTCATGTACGTTAATTTTATTATACACCGTTTTTACCACAAAATTAATATTTGGAACAGTCAGCCAGGTGAATTAACAAACCTCCTTAGTCTTCAACTAATTACGTAATTTTTTTAAGTATTGGTGTATTATGAAATAATTTGAAACCCTGTCTCTATCCCCCTCATATGTAGAGTAACACATGAACATACATGTAAATACATATAAATATAATATCATAGCTAAAAACTAAAATAATATACCTACTAAATATAACATTTTTTTTAATTATGTAAAACGAACATACATTACGTGCAAAATTCAAGACAAGTTATAAAGGACCAGAATTGGTTTAAAAAAAAATCAGCGACCAAACTCGAGCGCAGGCGACCACGAAGTACACCGAAAACGGCCGAATCAAGAGCCAAAAGAGTTACCATGACCTTACTCAGTTGCTCTTGACTTGCCGTCGCTGTGTTGGTGCATGAGTTGCTGCATGTGTGCGTTCTATGCAATTCGGGTACTTTGCTTCTCGTATTTTTGTTTGTAAATGCGTCAAAGAATAAGTAATGAAGACAGATTAAAAAATCATTTCACACTTTCTATACATATCTTCCATTTGATTTGATTTTTTGACCGACTTCTTATTAAATAAATATGACAATTTTAATGCAATTTTAAGTGTTTTGTATACTAATTACAAAATTAAATAACGTCGATATGAAAGAACATTGAGAGAGTACAAAGATTTCTGTAAAAAAAAAATCATGTTTTCATAGTCTATGGCGCGCAATTCGGATACTTTTCTGTCGGCGGCACGACCACAGCTCTGGCGATGCACGCGCGTTTGTGTGTGTGCGTGTATTTTTCGCCGCGTGCAGTTTGGGCATTGCCCTCCGCTGGGACAATAGCACTGACCTTGGCCAACGCAGCTGCGTACAGACGTTTTCGTTCGAGCGTACAAAATTCGAACAATCCGAATTGGGCGTTTTTTAGTCTGTGCCTCGATTTTTTTTTTGACAGTTGACACGATTTTCAAAAATACCATAATATATTCATCCTAATTAAGTCAACTTAAAAACAAATAATTGAAGCATATAATACATTTAAACTTAATTAGAAAAATGTTTAGTTCGTTAATATCTAACGATAGCTCTGCATTTGTGACTTCTTACCTTAGTCCCTGTGTTTTAAAAAAATAACGACGCATATTTTTTTTTCAGAGCCTTCTAAGGTAAACGCCCTAATTGTTACCCGCCCTAAGCAGTTAGAAGGCAAAAAAAAACTAAAACCTGGACCTTTATAAATCACAATACAAGACGTTGGCGATTTTACGGACGAGGGTAAAAAAAACAGGTCATTCACCATATGGCCCTAATGCGGATTGGTTAAAGTGGGTTAGGGGCCAACCTACCGTCAGTTTAGGGCCGCCCATTAGACCTTTTTTTCTGCTTAAATTCTGCCACCACAATAATTTATTATTAGGTATTCTTCCATACCCAAATGTTAAATAACTTATCTACAGACATGCATTTGTTTATATAAAACATTTTTTAAATGTATATTTGCAGTTCGAGCATGTTAAAAGGATATTTTACTATAAACTAGCTGTTCGCGTGCGGCTTCATCCGCGTGAAATTAGAAAAACTTTATTTTATTGTTTAAATTTGTCTAATTATCAATTGCAAATGTCAAAATGACATGACATGATGACAAACCATGGCAATCTTGCTTCCTTGATGTTGGCAGCAACTTATGGTCTTTTTCCCACATTAGGGTTTTTATCCAAAATATTTACCCCCTAAGTTTAATGGCGTGAAAATATATAGCCTAAAACGTGACGTAAGTGTGGGGCTTTTTATTAAAAAAAAGAATTATTCAAAAATATGCTGTGATTGCTGACATCTTAGGCAACAAAGTGTGTGTTTACGCTTTACTATATTAGTATAGATATAGATGAAGTATGATGATAAATGTACTATTAAAGATTAAAAGACACGCTGCGTTTATTATTGGATTCATTTCTTTCATTGTATTCTATACAATCTTGAGACAATCCAATAGAAAGAAACTAAGAAATATTCCTTTGTTTATTTCTAATCTTCTAATTTATTATACATAATCATATCGCAATATTGATATTACTTTATTAAAACAAAAAAAAACATTTCAATAAAGAAAAGAACAACACTTGATGACGTTATTTTTCTTTTGTAAAGAACAAGGAAGTGGCTTTTGCTCCGGAGAGCTTTTTACACTCCGTTCAACTTTAATGTGAAGATTGTAGAGAAATGATTGAAGTTTTAATTTACGACTTTTGTTCTACAGACTTTTAATGTAATACAATTTATGATGTAAATTATGTTTTAAGGAAAACATGGGCGTTGGCACCCCAAAATCAAGGGGGGGCTAGTAGTAAAAATCCTTTTTTTTATTCCAAAGACGCTATTAATAATTATCAGTGCGGGTCTAGGGATTGTAGGCACTATTATACTTTTATTTAATTTTTAAATGTATTTTATAGTTTTCGAGTCTCTAGGGGGCCAGGTATCCACCCTGCTGTTTACTTGACATAAATAAATCGCGAGCTACGCTGTTAGTTAGATCTGAACACTCCCATATAACTTCACTAGCTGTCGCCAGCCACTCCGTCCGTGTGGAGTAAAAAAAGCAACTAGCTATTGCTCGCGACTTCGTCTGCGTGAAATTATAAAAATGTAGATATGTTCATCACTTATAACGTAGCTTTTTAATGGTGAAAGAATTTTTTAAATCGGCCCAGTAATTTTTTGATTATTTCAGCACATAAAAAAGTCCAAAAACAAAAATCTTTCCTCTTTATAACATTAGTATAGATAGACACACGTAATTAACACTTATTGATAGGTAAAGACTTCTTTAATCTAGACTTTACTCTAGACTTCCATTTATCACGATTCTGGTAAACCTTAATCTTCTTGTTAATCCTTGACTGCTTGGCAAACGGAAAAAACATCGTCCCTTGATAACATCTTTCACCCTTGAATTGAACCTTAGCAACAAGCGACATCTAGTTTCACATCGCCTACTATCGCAAGTCGCCCTATTCGAAAAAAACATTTCAAATGATAGCCCGAATTATATGTCATGCAAAACTGAAAAATTATTGCGTCTCCAAAACCCGAAGGGACTTATTGCGACTCTCGCGTATTTCACGTACATATCTATATAACTTAAGATATGATACTATGTAAGCAAAGTGACAAAATTAACTAAGAAAAATAAGATTAGTAGTAGATACCATCACCAATGTAGCATCGCATCATCGCATTAAAATTCTCAGAACTTATTTCCTCATAGCGCCATCTAGTATTATTCTGTGTTAACCTTAATACATAGAGCAAGAATGTAACTTGAATTCTTACAATATTTTAAACGTATGATTGAATAGCGATGATTTTTTTATCTTATTTTTGAGTAAAAAAAGTAACATAAGCGATAGTAGGAAATTACAGGTAGTCATTTCTGTAAAAGTGAAAAACAAACCAAAGAAACTAAACAAACATGGACATATTTCAATCAAGATAAATTATATTAATTTGATTACATTCAAATTGCTTTCTCTAATAGTGATTTAACTAAAAAACGATAAGAAAACCAAAATATTAATTAGCGCCATCTACATTCCAAAGATAAAACCATAACATAAAATAACGCTCGCGTCGCATTACATCGCAGGTATGCCAAATTAGTTTTGATTGAAATTATGAAAATATTATACAATTCCTTTCAAAATTAAATGACGGGGAATGAAATTGTGATCTCAGATATCAACAAATCATTACATACACATATATAGCAGAATAAATCACATAACGTGATCTTGTAATTTCAAAATACCCCCGTAGATTTTCGTTCTCTAAATTTTTTGCACTATCACATTGATTTGATTTCTCTTGTATTATACGTCTTTCTCGAATTATAAATTTTATTTCTATACGAAGTGAACTTTTAGAATTTGTTTAAATTAGTTCTACTTACCAGTCAAGACGTAAGTTTCTCCAAGTCTTGTTGTTTCTGCAATAATATAACACAATATTATCTTAGAGTTTACCGGTGATCAAATAGATTTTTATACATTCCTACGTAAACTTAATCTATCCTTTAAAAGTTAAAATATATTGTAAACATTTGACACATTTGTAGGATAAGGAGGAGGAGATGATGATGACACAACTTTTAAAACAAACTATTTTGACAAGTGTTGTAACCTTTATCAGCGCTGGGTGGTGTTATAGTCTGCCTTTCTGTCCCCATATTCTCAAATTCTGTCAAGGAAAGTTCATTTTCTAATTGAAAAAATTGAAATTCATTTATAAAAATGCACTATAGTTAAATTGCTAGATTTTATCAAAGTTCTGGCTGACAATCCCAAATAAAATTTGATCGCACTGAAAATTATTTTTAAATTGGGTAATAAATTAATGTCAAAACCAGTGTTACAATTTGAAAAATCACCCTGTAATTAGGGTACTTTCCACTTTTCCTTTTAAATCAAAACAACGCTTGAGTCGTAATTCAGTCGTAATTTTGAAAAATAAAATCGAGTTATGTAACTATTCTTTACATAATAGGAAAAATAATTACTTAAGATTTCTTTGTATTGAAAAACAATTAGGTACTTCAGACATTTACTTTGATATTCATCATTAGTACTGTGTTGTTACAGGGGAAAAGAAGTCCAGGATGGAGAAGAACATCTTGGCTTAAAAACCTTCGCCAATGGTACAACAAAATTACGCGCTATATATTTCGAGCTGCTGTGACTAAAGTTCAAGTTGCTATGATTGTCAATATCAAGTGAATTTTGGTTTACCTTTTAGAATGGTTGATATGACAACACTGAATTTAGTACCGTACGGAAACTACACGACGCACGGCCGCTTTTAGTCCGCGATAAGCTAACAAAACTCGTTGAAAATGCATACATCAAAATGGTAGAATCACTACAAATGTTCTTATTCCTCTTCAAATCGAAATACAGACGAAAATACTCATGGTTCTCACCGTTCTTGTGTTCAGTGCTCATAGTGTTATTGTTTTGTCATGATGTTCTATCTAGGTGTAGTGAACATAACTGTATAAACGGTGAATGTAGGAATGAGACTTGTGTATGCTTCGAAGGCTGGCAGGGTCCAGAATGTCAGCATTGCGGTGGTAAGATAAAGTGAGTACATATTCTAGCGTTTTAACGAAAATTTGCTTACTTCAGTTCAGTGACCTATTTGACAGGAGGAATTCCCATGTAGATTCTGCATGAAAAGCCTATGACGGATTATCCAATTACCTTCTTTGGCTTCTCGCTTTCCTCTTGAGATCGCTTGCGAAGGCCGTGTCAACTTGGAATGTTATATATAAAAAGTGCACCTTCTGTTCATTTCCACGACAAAACATAGCTTATAAACAATTGACAAATAATAAACGTGAATTCCATATAAATTTGATTATTGAAAAAAATGTGCAACAAAACATAGTACCAGAAAAGTGCTGTCCATGGTTATAGAATCAGTTTGTACATGTAGTTCTGAACACTATACAGGCAAACATGTAGATGTAGATGAAAACCTTACTTTCCAGCATCCAGAAGGATGTGCTGAGCACTGATATGGAGAAGATGAAACAATAATAAAAGACTGATACAAAATATAGTAGAGCCCGTTATCTGACAAATGTTTTACAGGGCAGGGTTGAATTATTAAATTTATCAGATTGAGTACTTTGTAATACCACATATATCCTATAAATTTTACAAAGGATTACATTGTTATATGACAAACTACAGATAGAATATAGCATGAGCATTATCAGCTGATCTAGGCAAGCTCTAGGGGGGGGGGGGCAGCTACTATTTGGTCTTTTTCAAAGTAGTTTTAATATGTATTACACATTTTTAGATTCTCTATAAGGCCTCCCCTGTATAAAAGCAGCACAAGGCAGCTGCCCCCTAGGGTAGCTGTCCCAGATCCACTGTGATGAAAGTAAAATAAAATAGCTTCTTATATTTTTTAAATTTACTGCACCAAAGTGTCTATTGTATCACATGGTTTGATTCAGACTAACTTATTAATTTATTAATACTGTAAATGCAAATATTTGTATTGGATGATTGTTAGAAGGTATCTCCAAAACTGCTTAATGGATATCCGTGAAAATTTTGGCATAAACCAACGACATTTTTGGAGTTTTTGGCAACAGCTTGTTAGTATATGAAGGTTATTCAAGTTCCTTAAAATGACATTGAATTTTAGTTCTTTTTACTAATGTTCTTTAACATTAAAGCCTTAACCATTGTTAAGTTTCCATTAACCCACTTTGATACACTTATTTGTATGAAATATGTTTTGAACTGATATAAGTAACTTACTACCTCGAACAGCTCAGTTCGGTGTTTAATATCATGCATGTGTGCCAGCTACTAGCATGTGTCTTCCCACCCTATAGTTTTATATACTACTAGCTGTTGCGCGCGACTTCGCCCGCGTGAAAATACAAAATATAGCCTATGTTACTCACAGATAAATTACCTTTGTAACGGTGATAGAATTTTTAAAATCGGCCCAGT
>LD688956.1:2533005-2547819 GCA_003118335.3 Papilio memnon
ATACATCTCAAGTTCGTGAGAGAATCATAAAAATGTTGCAAAGAAGGTACTTTGTCATGTCAAAAATGTTGTTATTAGCAATTTTACAGTCGAAGTGAATGGTTAATTTTTCTGTTGTCTTTGTTTAATCTATATATCTATTGAATTTTGGTGTAACATTGTATTAATTTAATTATGTTTTATAAGATAGCACGTGCTAATATAAGACAATATGGAGTTATTATAATAGGTATGTATTTATTTAATATTTTTCGTCATATTACGAATGTTGAGGAATATGTTGAAACGATGTATATTTCCGCAAAAGAATAGTTGTTGAACATAAAACGTGAATTTTTTGATGATGTTACGATTGTTAACTGTTCCATCTTGAATCAATTACGGATGAAATCAAACGATTTTTCATGAATTCTTGCCAGAGCAGTGTTAGCGTACAGTCTACCGAGTTTAGTTTTTAACTATTTATCGTACATACTATATGAAATATTATTATTTTTTAATTATTCAATACCTAATAAGTCCTATGATTTATTTTTTTAATTGTACTTATTAATAATGCTGAGTCATTTTCAGTGAACTTGAGTATACTGACGCTTGGCATGAGTTTAACATGGCCGTCGCCCGTTTTAGTGAAGTTGAGGGACCCGAATGAAACTCCGATTTCTTCATTATTAGATGACAGTCAGATATCTTGGATTGTGTCAGTATCATTTCTGGCGTCAGTATTCAGTAAGTATTCAGTATTCAGTAAGTACCCGACCGTTATTTCAAAAGTTCGAAGCCATCCGAATGATGTAAGCATTGCCAACTGGTATACAATGGGGGAATTTGGAGGTGTTCCATCATGGAACAATAACGAATATGAGCTTTTCACTGTTACCTAATTGGTTATTTGTAAGTAGAGGCGGAGTTTGTCTCGTTGGAACAAGACATTTTTTTTTGTAAGTGGACATTGTGGATTTCCCTGACTGTACATAGTTAAATGGATGTTGATGAAAACCGAAATATGTATCATAACTACCTAACCAGTTGGATTACTGGCGTGATGCTTATTTGTCAAACACAATACAATATTAATATATATGCTACAACTATCTTTAATTTTTCAGCGACTGTTCTTATGGGTTTTATTGTAAACCGATACGGGAAGAAACAATGGCTTGTATTCGCTTATTTGCCAAGAATTATATCTGGTTTAATATATCTCTTCGCTAGGAGTTATTGGATGATTATAACAGGGAGGATTTTAAACGGAATATCTGATGTCTTATTTTTAAACAGCGTAGCGCCTTATTCTGCGGAAATTTCAAGCGTAAGTATATTTTTTGTAGGAGATTAGTTCATTAAATTCTTTGTATGTTTGTAAGATACGGTGACTTTGTAGCCTGACCTGATTTGACGTATGATGTGTTATATGAGTACGGTAAGGGCGGTTTATTTACAGAGGATTTATCATGAATATTCATGAGAAAATTTACTTTAAATCACCGATGAAAGTTTAAAAAATGTGCAGCGCCACAACCGGGTGTAAAGTAAACCAATAAATGTCATATAATTTTTGTCGATGACGTTACGAATACTTTGTCGCAATTGTCACGCGAATATTCTTGATAAATCCTCTGGTTTATTTATACTTTTTAAATTGTTTTTTCTGTTTGTTTTCAGAAAGAAATAAGAGGATCTCTTGGTACGATAACACAAGTTCTATCTTCGTTGGGAATGTTGATATCGCTAAGCGTGGGACCTTATGTGTCTTATTTTGTGTTAAATCTTACATTCACATGTATTGCGATTTTAACATTTATACCGATATTGCTGCTACCTGAAAGTCCGCATTTTCTGTATTCACGCGGTAAGTTATTGCAAACCGATTGTTAAGCCGGCGACACACCTTCAGTTTTAACTGGAATATCGTTGTCGGAGCGATTAGTTAAAACCTGCTACAGACTCCAAATGACAGTTCGACTGTTCAGTTAATAGTGAGCGTATGTAGAGGGCTTTAAACTGTGTAGTTAAAGCGTATGGTGTATAGCCTGCTTTTGTTCAACTCTAATAACCAATAATTGGGTACTAAAAATAGTGTAATCTTACTAAAATTATAAATGCGAAAGTTTAGATGGATGGATGGATGTTTGTTAGAGATTGTAGCCTAAACGGCTGAACGGATTTTATTGAAATATGGTATAGATGTAGAGGATAGTCTGGGAGAACACATAGACTACTCGCTTTTGTTTCTTTTTAATTATACGTGGACGGAGTCGCGGGCGAAAGCTAGTCTATTATATAAATTGCTTCTATCGAAAATGTTATGATGATGTGAAGTTAAAATGTAGCTGTAATGTGTTAAAATGTTAATTTTTCTATAATTTTATGTTTCACGAAGCTTAGAAATAACCAAAAAATCGTTTACCAGTTAGTTTTCAAACATTCGGACTTGACAGAGCTTTATATAGGTGATTTTATTTTCAGGTCGAAACACTGAAGCATTTAATGTGTTAAAATATTTCCGTGACTCGGAAACCTTGGCGCTAATTGAAATGAATGAATATGGAAAAGAAAGTAAAGAAACAAATAGAGAGGCTTTATTAAAAAATAAATTATTTATTAAAGGGACTATTTTGGGTATTATATTAGGTTTGGGGACTCAGTTAATGGGTTATAATACAGTGTCATATTATTTGCAAACTGTATTGGAATCAACAAAGACCAGTGTGCAACCAGCTTTAGCGTCAGTGATAGTTGGAGTGCTGCAATTATTAGGGAGTCTGTTTTCCAGTTTAGTTATTGATAGATTTGGAAGAAAACCTATTTTAGTGTTCACTTCAATTGGAATGGCTATAGGAATGGTGGGTAAATTTCATTCATGAAGCGAAGAGATAAATAAAAAATTGCTATTGTCGATATTAGTTGATAGATGGCGCTTTTTAATGAAAGGTTGAGTGCAGTATCCCAAATGTGCATTTTTTCCAGATGGGGCTGGGCGTATTCTTTAAAGTATTGGAAACAAATGTAAATTCTGTATTTGGATTAATTAATTATGTACCGCTGGTGTCTTTGGGAATTGTAGTATTATGTTTTAATTCAGGTAAAAAAACTATGTTTGACAACAAATACCAATTTATTGTACAAAATTGTACCTATAATCACAAAATTTTACTAATGTTATAAATTTCAATACAAATGATTTTTTTTTAATAATAGACGAGCGGTAATGTGAGCAATACTGATGAATTACTTTAAAACAAAGGCAACTACGTAAAGATATTGAACGTTCCGTGGTGACGACTAGAAATGTACTGAGCGACTGAGCTCCTTAGCTCCTTAGCGACTAAGCACGACTGACTGACTAAGCGCCGCGCCCCTCCTTGCAAAGTCTTTTATAAAACTACCCACACCATTACTTCCGTTTTCAAATACTTTGTAACAATGTATTTTTATCCAATGTCTTTATTTTATTTCAGGTATTGGTTCCGTATATTTACTACTATTTTCTGAGCTTCTAGATACATCTGTGAGAATGATAGGAATTTGTATCTGTATGTTTTTTTCGACATTAATTATTTTCTTCTTGGCCAGATATTTCGAAGGCTTGATATCGCTTGTTGGTTCAGCAACGACTTTCTGGCTTTATAGTGCAAATTGTTTGTTCTTTTCTGTGTTTGTTTTACTCTGTATACCAGAGACAAAGAATAAGACGTTCAGCGAAATACAAGAAGCTTTAAACAATGGAACGAATATGTTTGTTAAAGAATAATTTGAATTGGTACTATTTTTTTCAAATAAAGAGTTTGTAGTATATATTTATTTTATTTCAAGGAAAGAACGTACATGTGGCTAAGTTAAAAAACACAACGTTTTGAAGATTGCAAGGATCCTTCAGTTTATGGAAAAGTTGTCATCTTCCGAAGAGCAACTTACAAGTAGTGGAAATTCACTCAATCAAAACTTTCAGGCGCTCATTTTTTTACATTTCACACAATCGTCAGTCCGTCTATCAGAATAGTCTGACTTATTGTATACAATAAGTATATATACATACTTTTTAATATATTGAATGAATATAAATTGTGAACTGATAGTATTATGACATCCTAAACGACAAAAGTGGATAAAAGTCATGTATTTGTTTATGTTAGTCTGCAAAATTATCTCCAATGAGAAATCTCAATAAAAATCTTAATTTTTATAGCATATTAGGGAACAATGAATCATTTAAAATGTCTATCGACAAATATGTCGTTTATAAGGAGTCACGTTGTTTGTGCCCCGTTAGTATACAATTTATTATTTGATGATTTTAATAACCGCGACTTACCACTGATGAGACACTTGGAAAAACTTTAGATAAACCCACTCATTATATTTGAAAAAGAGAGGTAACAATGTGTATTGTAACGACAGTGGAAGTGCACGGTTATTTTTGCCCGACTGATAAAGGAGGGTAATGTTTTTGTGTACATATGTAAGTGCTTTGTCCGTGATATACCTTCTGTAATCAAGCTTGGGAATTTTTAAAGACAAAAGGCTGTTATTTGATTCGATTTCTGTGTTGTAAGGGTACATTTAGTAGGTTTTTATTTGATATTGTTTGTTTAAGATGTAACAAGCCGATGCATTTAATATGCTTCAAACAATGGACAGCGGAAATGGTGGAGGACATTATCTCGAGCGCAATTAATCTGAAATTTTCCCTTTGGGATACACACTATAAGAAACTGGTAAAATAACTATTTATTATTTCCTCTCATATTTATAAATTGCTTTTAACAACAACATTCAATTAGATTCGCTTTGTATGTATTTGAAAAAAATCTGTTGTACGCACAGAACGTTTTAAAAAACGCCAAAGTGATGTTATTGCAAGAGATCAATGAACCAACTCTTAATTTGGCGGTGTCAAAAGCCGCGTCTCTTTTGGGCGCAACTGATGTCTCTATAAAGGACAAATTGATATGGGAATATGATTATGTCGGCAGGTAATACCGCTTATGCTATAGAGTATCTATTTTTATATCAAATTTTTCATCAAACAAAGTCTATCGCTGGACGTAGAAAATCGTCCCCTAAAATGGCAAAGTGAAGATATTGTATTTTGCAAATTATTTCCTACTAAATAATCAACAGTCAATATAGTTTTTTTAACATTTTAAACGACCAACAGAGTATTCTCTATGATGTGTGATATAATATTCGTGTCGACATCGACACATGGGTGCGTGGCGCGCTTTGCCGAGCAGTCTTCAGTGCCAGTTATGTGCGTCAGGTCGCGAGCCCACGCTAGTCTGCAAGCACTGGCTACAATCATGAGTATCATAGTAAGCAGTAGTTTAGTCTTATAGTTTTCTATTTTAAATAATCATTTTCAAGGACTCCAAAACTGTTTATGCGCCTTTAAAAAGATAATAGTTTCAGTCAAGATTTATTGCTATTAAGTTCTGACAGGTGCTTTTAATAAAATAAAAATAATAAGATCAATTATAATCAAGTTTTTATAGTTGTTGAAACAACTAAAGTGCGTGCATTTTCTAAGAAGTTTCAATAAGCTAGTCTACTTTCGAGATTAAAATTTCTAACAATTTATGTTAACAGGAAGAGTACGGCTCAATGAATTACCTCAATGTAGCGTATATTGGCAAGCCCCATCCTATACTTAATTCTTATCTTCTGCTGTGTCCAATGCTTGGGGCCAACTTGAAGTTCAAATGCTGCTGCGAGGTATGTACATCTGCATTGAGCAATTTGTTTATTAAATTATTGCTATAAAATTTGTGACAGGCGTTTTCAATTTGAATGAATTGATTTTATGAGTTATTAGCTTTCGCCCGCGTTAAATTAAAAAAAAAAACAAAAGTGCCTTTGTGTTCTTCCAGACTATCTTCTACATCTATACCAAATTTCATCGTAATCTGTTCAGCCGTTTAGGCTACAACATCCATCTTAACTCGCATATTTCACAAAATTTACACACAAATTGCTAAATTCATGTACTGTTGCGTAAATAAATTCTTTATTCAAAAGCACTATGGCAAATACTTATATCCAATTATTGTTAAACTTTTTCTTTAAAGAAATGCCCTGTGAGTCCACTCCTGCTCAAAGCCAGTGAAGATATGACAGGAAAAAGTCACACTATAATGAAGCAGTGTAAACACAAGGATGATGTACTACACCAAGCTTGCGTGGTCATCGCCGGTCCTGCCACTAACAATGAAGAGAAAATAAAGGAATTCAAGTTTGGTGTTAAGGTAAAAATACATTATAAAACACTATTAACAAGACTATCCGCGAAGAATTTAAAAAAAAAAACTTAATTAAAAGCCTTGACATTCTTCCAGACTATGTTCTACATCTATGCCAAATTTCAGTGAGATCTGTTGAGCTGTTCTAGATATGTAGTAACAAACATCCATCCATCCATCCATCTAAATATTAGTATGATTTGAATACTAACAGAAGACTTTGATTTTGTGATAATAATTGTAATTCCAAAGTTAATTAATGTCAAATTAAAAACTATTCTGCAAGCAAATAATTAAAAACAAAATAACAATTTGATTTCACATTTAGACTTTTAAGGCATAATTCTTTTCAGGCATCCTCTTCTGAGGATTTTATTTTCTTAGGATTTCTTGCATACCAAATTTTAATCATACTGTTTCTAGTGATTTAGAAATACATAGAGGACAGTCTAGACTAGCTTTAGTTTACCGTGAAAAAACGGAGTTCGAGAGTATTATAGTAATAAATATAGCCTGTGCCAGTGATAATGTAACTCTTTAATGGCAAGAGAATGTTGGAAACTACTCCAGTAGTTTTTGAGTTAGTTACATACAAAACTACAAATCTATAAAATATTAGTATACATAGATATGTTTAAATGCTGTACCTCATTTCTAGGATATAAAAAGATGTAATAACATAGACAAGTGGATATTCTTCCACACATTACCGAGAGGTGCGGAGATTGATGATGAATTATTTTCACACATGAATGCAAGGACTTTTAATGCTTTTAACAACATGCAATATATTGCTGCAGCGTTGATGGCTAAAGCTTTACAAGGACATGTATTTTGAATAAACGAGTTGAAAATAAGGTTGTTATTTATATTAAAAACTAACTGACCCATCCATCTAAAAACAGGTGTAATAAAGAAAACCTTAATTCACTTGTTTGATATACTCACTCTGTTGTTAATAGCCCTAATGTCCAAATACTGAACCAAACCTTAAACACTGCTTCGTAAGCAGCGCTTACAATCTGATGTTAACATCGAATTGGAATTTGGAGTTTACAAGACCCTATCATCCAAGTTGTTGTTACTTACATAATGTTTGTCAGTATTTGGCACTAAGAGAGTCTATTAGTAAGTAAAATAGCATATTGAAATATTAGAATTTTACACTAGGTTGTAAGACATTTTCACGTTAATAAAAGAATTAATATTGTTCATGCTATATTTGATGAAAACGCTGACTTAGACATAAACTTTTAATTCATGTGAATCCATAATTATTTAAATATTCCATATATTTTTCACACTTATTGTTTCTCTTGCACTATTTCTATACACTTGAAAACCACTTTTTATAATTAAATGCTACATTAACTTAGCTCTAATCTCGCTGGTTCAAATATTTCCCTCTCATAGATTTAGGTAAAGGCACAACACCAGGGCAAGGCACTTGGCCGTATGTTTCACAAATGCAAGCCCTTTCACAACCGATTCCGAAGTTAGCCGGATTATCCTTCTTCTCAGCAGCTGTAGCCTCCGCTTCTAAAACCTCTTTCGACTTACCAACTGTATTCAATAAATGATCCAAAATATCCTCTTTTGATTTATTATCGACGTCGACTAAAATTCGTCTCCCATCATCAAAATAGCATTTAATAAACGGCGAAGGTGTTAGATTCTTCATAGTAACTACTTGTACGTTGGGATTTTTGTACTGGATCTGTGGTAAATACCAAAATACAAATTCTTTCGCACCATTATTATTTTCGCCAAAAATATTGTACGCGACAGAAAATATTCTTATTTTATCCTTGAATACTAGTTTTCCGGCATTAAGGTAGTTTAATGTACGACGAATAGGAGCTCTTCCTTTCATGAACGGCATTTTTAAGGAATTACGGAATTATTTAAATTCACCTGATAACCTAAAAATTAAAATGTTTTGGCTAAAAATTATTGAATCTGGCATCTGACATCTGACAGTTGACAGCTTGACTTTCATAGAGCATAGACAATATAAACAGTAAAACCCAATGAACTATTGAGACACTTGCAATACTATAATTCTAATCAAATAAAAAAAATGGAAAAAGAAGTTTTTATTACACTGTTCTCAAACCAGTCAGTATTCTTTCTTTCAAGACATCTGTCATTGATATTGTGCCATGTCAATTTAATATTGTGTAGTAAAAAATGGTTTCCTAAATTTATAGTGCATTGCAATATCTGTTACAAGAATTAATTGAATTCGAACACCAACATAATTTAATTTCCATAATTCCAGAAAATGAAGTAGAGAGTAGAAAGCATTCAGCCCAAAATGAATTTTTTTCGAGTCACTTTCACACCGGAAGAAAAGGAGAATGAATAAATGTTCAAAAGTCAAAAACCCTTGCAAATTATGCTTCCGGAGTGTAACGACCAAAACAGGGGTCCAGTGTAAGGGTGTCTGTAAAAAATGGGCGCATTACAAGTGTTTAAACTATACGCCTGGCAAAATTCAAGATATCAAAGCTGGTTTGATAAGAATCACGTGTCCTTGCCCCGATTGCAACTCTTCAGAACCAAAGGAAATAGTTTTAGATTCCCCATACGCGTGTACAAACTTTCAATGCCCGGCCAACAGTCTACCGATATGTGAGTCAACGGAATGCCCTAGTATGTACCATTTGACAAACCAGACTCTTCTGCCTAAACCGTCTGCGTCCAGTGTAACAGCTAACATGCGATCTAGATGTTCCGTGAAGCGATTTGATCGTTCGGCCACTCCTCCAGTACTTATGAACTGGCCACCGGAATCTTCATCATTTCCAAACTCTTTAAGTACGAGCTGTAAAAAGAAATGTGATTCTAGTACGTATAAATCTTACTACCCGGCTCCGAATCGATGTCAACAATCGAATTGCTCTCATTCGCATTGTTCGAAATTGAAAAACAAGATGTGTTCGCCGATACGATCTCTGTCTTGTTCCTTTGTCGACGAATCAGTATGCAACGGTTAGTACCAAAAATATATATTAATACATATTCATTCGTAGTACGATATACGAACGATTATGAATGTTAACTGCGACTGCGATGAACTAATGAACTCGGAATAGAGGCCCAAGCGTTCTTCTTTGCCTCTGGGTCAAAGGAATGGAATCTTTATTTATATTTATATGAAAACGAATTTACTGCAAATTTACACAATCTTATATTTCCAGATTCCGGCGCAACTTGGATACAAAAAGATACTAAAAGAAGTATAGGTAACGATCATAATTTTGAAATTATTACGAATACATACAAATAACTCGCATTAAGTTGCAAATAAGCAAGAGTTATGCGGATAAGTGATACCTCAGAATTTGCATAGACACTGCAAAGAGCCTTCGCGCAGAAAAATATCTACCGCTACCATCCACGCAATTGATAATTTAGTCGATTGGCAAACACACAGCAGTCGCTAGTATTTAAATTTAATGGGTTTAGTTTAAATTAACGCCACTTTCAAAAGCAAATCCATAAACTATGAATAGTAGCGTTAATGTTTTGATTGTTAATACAGTATTCTGAACTCTTATTTCAGCTCGTGATGCAGAAACTTCTCCTAAATACATATCATCGTCTGACTCCCAGTTGTCGAAAGCGCGGGACACGCAGAAGTCTCTATATTGCACTATGGAACAGATGTGCACAACAGTCGGTCAGCTTTCTGGACAACTGAAAGAATTAATGTGTCGGATGATGGAAGCTTTCGAAAAGACGACTGTTCACAGTAAATACGATACTGCGATTTGACAGTCCTTAAGTATGTATTCAATGTACGTTTTAGGAAGAATGAAATATTTGCAATTCATCTGTATATAATTTGGTTAATAAAGATTATGAAATACATTTTTTCTTTAGTTTGAGAGTAATCAACTCGATAGATGACACGGGCATCGCCAGGCGATGACCTAGGCTAGGTATAGGGGCGGTTAGTATTAATGTGGTCTTATTCGTAGTAGTTTTATATCTAACAGCGCGCTGCTGACCCTTCCCCCTTTTTGGCTGAAGTGATGCTCATGGACGATGAATAGGATTAAGAGATATGCATCATAATGTATGAGGCAGAGTTAGGTTTTTAGTATATGGACAATGCTTTGAAAACCATATGACCATTCTTGCTCCTTGTTCATTTGTTATCGAATGTTACTAAGTTGCCATAATTACTAAGCGTACCCTTATAAGTATTTATGATGCAATTTGTATATGGTTTTAAAAAATTGTGAAGATGAATTATTAAGATAAATATCATACTATCGTATCGCAATCTGAAATTCATATATTATTTTCGGAGTGCTCTGCAGGCGGCATAGAACCGGCATCGTGGCAATCGATGAGGGAGGCTGTTAATGATGATGATGATATTATTTTCTAAATTGCATGATAGTTCAACTGTCACAGATACCAAATTATTTGCATTTAGATCTTATTATAAGATGTCAAAGTTACTGTTCAAAAAGAAGAAAAATGAAATGGTTATGACAACGTCTAAATCTGCTGTCAATTCTTGTTATATTTTTTTTACAAATCATGCCGACCTAAAATAATGAATTCACGAAACACAGAAAAAAAATAGCCAACCATGTTCATTTACTTGAAACGGTGCTAAACATTCAACAAAAATGTCCAAGTGCAGTAAGGTAAAAAATCCTTGCAAAATTTGTTTGGGCCCCGTCACTTTGAAAAACGGTTTACAATGTAAAGGTGCTTGCAAAACTTGGATGCATTTCGAATGTCTAAACTACACTCCAGGTAAAATTAAAGATATAAAGACTGGTATAATTAAAGTCACGTGCCCCTGTCCGGATTGCAAGACGAGTGAACCAAAGGAATACCGTACAGACACACCGTTCAGTTGTACCAATATAAAGTGTCCGGCGAACCGTCCGGCAAAGTGCGACAACAAGGAATGCCCATCGAACAAAGCACCGGACAAAATAAACCAAACATCTACGAATCTGATACCAGCATGCCCTTTGACTAAATGTGGTATAGACTGCAAGAGGAATAGCTTTCCTCAACTACCGAGTGCTCCAGCGCCACCTATTGGCAAACCATGTGCACCTCGATCCTCGTCAGTAAGTATCAATCCTTCGCCCAGTACGGACGACCCATCAGGCGACGCATTTAAAAATCCTCGTGCAGATCTGTCTTCTTTGGGAACTCTACAGCAAATGTGTAGAACTGTCGGTCAGCTGGCGAACCAGATAAATCATTTGATGAATAAAATGAAGCAGGTGGTAAGTGAACCCGAGGGAGGTGGATCTTGTATGAAGAAAGAGAAAAACAAACCCTGCCTCCCGCCACCTGCTGCAACCACAGAGAAGAAACCGAATTGCCCGAAACCGTGTCACTGCCCTGGTAACCCTAATCGAAAAAAATGATTACTGTAAAAGTTCCTTGTAATGTCAAACTAAGAACGAAAGTTTACCAACTAGATAAT
Organism: Papilio memnon; assembly: GCA_003118335.3. NCBI lineage: Eukaryota > Metazoa > Arthropoda > Insecta > Lepidoptera > Papilionidae > Papilio > Papilio memnon. The sequence continues at coordinate 2,544,715 of LD688956.1, forward strand.
GTAATCTATTATTTCTGTTCCTCCAATACAGTAAATAGTTGTTTGAACCCTTCCGTTTTTCTTCTTGTCAAGCACAATAGTAAGAATTTTAACCTTTAAGACTTTTGAAAATGTTGTATTTTAAATATTAAACATGTAATATAATCCATAATCAAATTGTGTTTACATTAGAAACATGAGAGTTGTTTGATTATCGCAAGAAGCTAAACTAAGTTCCCAGAAATATCGGTTATTCTTTTACTTAGTTTATCTTAACTATAGTAATGGACTCACCCCTTTCTATACATCATTTGCTATAAAATTGAGCAAATTATAGACAAGTCATACAAATCACAATTTGGGTTTAATTGATTACGATCTAAAATTTTATTATGTTACTATAATGCGAAAGTTTAGATGGATGGATGGATGGATGTTTGTTAGAGTTTGTAGCCTAAACTGCTGAACCGATTTCGATGAAATTTGGTATAGATGTAGAGGATAGTCTGAAAGAACACATAGTCTACTCACTTTTGTTTTTTTTTTAATTCCACGCAGACGGAGTCGCGGGCGAAAGCTAGTGATTTTATACATTGGTAGTTGTTGCTCGAGACTCGCCCGCATGAAATTAAAAAATATAGCCTATGTTACTCACGGATAAATTACCTTTCTAACTGTGAAAGAATTTTTTAAATCGGCCCAGTAGTTTTTGAGTTATTTCAATACATTTAAAAATACAAATCTTTCCTCTTTATAACATTAGTATAGATAGGTATTTTATACACGTGTATCTCGCCTTTACAATTATTACCAAGGTCTACCGTATTTTAACCTATCCGACAATCTATGACAAGTCGACCACGAAATTCGGCAACCGTTCCCTTGAATATGTATATACTAATAGCCTTATTCTGAACGGATATTGCGATTTGAAAATGAAAATGACTAGAACGACTTCTCTTAACTTTATAAATGAAAAACGTTATACCCATGGAAATTAAATTGACTAGAAAAGTATGTCAGAATCGTTCCAAACAGTATTTTATAATCTTGTACAACTTTAACACGTGTATGAAAACATAGTATCTCTCTCATTCTCCTTAGAAAGAAACAGGTAACAATAATACTTTTGTGTGTTTCGGTAAGAGAAATTAACGGTTGTAATATAATTGTACTTTAATGAAAACCATGCTAACATTGGAAATTTCAAATATTAAGTAAATCAGAATAAGGATTCTCACAACTCGGCTGTTTCGTATTGTACAAGTCTGATTGGCAATCAAACTAATATTCAAGTTTTATTCCATAGCAACACCTGTGACTTGTGTGGCAGAACAAACGAGTTAATTTAGTCTACAGGGAGTCAAATTCAGTTTCTAATAAGTTTTAATTAATCATTGAGTAAAGATTAATGTCTTGAAAGTTTCGACTGCATTCCTGTATTATTACATAATGTTGTCTCTATTTTGATGAAGATAATGAAAAGGAAGACAATAATACAACTATCCTTGTCATTCCCTTTTAAAAGATAGAGCTAACAATATATTCTTGTACCTGTTTTTCGACAGTGTAAACTAATAGATGAAATTACGAATAACAAAAAACATTTGTTATTTAAATTATTGTACGACCTTTCGATGACCGAAACGATAAACATATTATTACATTTATAAGATCTCGTTTGTTTATCGTTTATAATAAATCAGTGAACATGCATCGACTTCATGATTGTTAGCAGACGATTTATCAAAATTAATTCATATTCTATGCAATTTTGATAAATTTGTAATGCAGTTTATCATAAATAGGATTTACTTCCAGTCAGTAAATTGTAGAACACAATGAGAAGAAGTGATTTGGTGAGTTGAAAGTATTAATAAAATATAACCTCAAAAGTTTATAGAAAGGGGTTACTTAGTTAAAGGTCGCTTTCTAAAATGCTTAGTTACTTAAGTACTAAATGTAAACCAATCAAACGAGGAAGAGTAAACATATAGGATTAAAAAAATATACTTCAAATAAACGGAGTTAGATATCCCGCGTCCTTCGTGTCACTCTTCGAAGAATACTAAAAACGTAAAAAAATAAATCTTTAGATTATTTTAATCAGAAATCAGAGGGATAATTTTGTATCATTTCTTATTGAACAGCTTAGGTATAGATTCCTATATATTTTGCAATACGATTAATCCGTTAAAGGCTACATTAATTGTACTTTTTACCATCTTGATGGTTCTTTAAAGTAACCAGTAAATAAGAAATTGATTGCTATCAACGCACAGCCGAATATTGAAGAATGGAGATTTGAAGTTTTGCACTTTCTATTATTTATTACTAGATTTCGTCCGCGACTCCGTCTGCGTGGATTAAAAAAAAAGTATGTACGTGTTCTTCAAGACTGCTCTACATCTATGCCAAATTTTATCGAGATCCGTTAGCCGTTTAGGCGGTAAACTCTAATAAACATCCATCCATGCACCATCTAAATGTTCGCATTAATAATATTAGTACGATATATAAGCATGAGTATGATAGTAAAATTAAAATTCTTAAAAAAAAACTTATTTGATGTTTTCATCTAATGGTGGACTTTCTGCCGAATTGTACAAAATTTATGTTTTTTCATCCCTTCAACAAGCATCGCTTTCAATTTGTTGAAAAAAAAAACATAATCAATACGTTCTAAGATTGGTAGTGCAAAGTAATGAATATATCGCATTATCATTTTCCTCCTAATCCTACTCCCGTAGTGGCGCAACAGGTTTTTGTCCTCCACATAACTCTATCATACGTCATCTCAATCACTCCCTTCTTGATCATGTCGTCTTTCACACAATCCATCGTAATGAACATATAGCGTATAAGAAGTTAAAAATCCTTGCGCCTCAATCAGATACATTATAAGACCTCTTTCTAATGTGCATAAACAAACTATAATAGTTCTTTTTTTTACGCAATATGGCGACTGTTTCGAGGGTTGATATTATTTTGTTACTTTTTAGTGCATTTTATTTCAAAATGTTTTGTTTTGAAGTCGGTTTTCCTTTTATTTATTACTAGCTGTTCCTGTGCGGCTTCATCCGCGTGAAAATATCTAATTTTATTGTTTACATTTGTCAAATTATC
>LD688956.1:2572580-2585501 GCA_003118335.3 Papilio memnon
ATAACATAAAAATGCAATTTAGAATAGTCTCTTTGATCCTTTCCTTAGGGATATGTGATGAGGTTTAACTTTTTTTAAAGTAATATTATAATTTTTATAACATTACTAATTAATTCATAATTATTCCAGAACCTTCTTTCTATTTGTTCTACGTGTAAGGGGGTTCTAAAGATAGTAATAATTAATTAAAAATACGGACAAACATATACTACACGGGCAATAAACGTCTCCTGTACGTGTTGGTAGACCAACTACTTGATGTCTCTAGTAATTTGTTGCAATTTTCAGATTGGCTTAGGAACATTCTTCAAATTAAAACCATCTAATAGCGAAACAGTCTCGGGTTTCTTGAACAACCTTCCATTGATTTCGTTGGTGATCGTTGTTTATTCTTACAATGCAGGTATGTTTTTTTACACTAGTTACAGACACTATGTGATTTCTTATATTATGTTGATTGAATTGTATGAAGTACTTTAAATTTTAAAGCTTAAATATGTAATGTTTTCAATACAATCCAATCATATTAATATTAAAAATGCGAGCGTTTAGATAGACGGATGAATGGATGTTTGTTAGAGTTTGTAGCCTAAACGGCTTAACGAATTTCGATCTAATTTGGTATAGATGTAGAGGATAATCTGAAAGAATTTATAGGCTACTCAGTTTTTTTTATTATACGTGGTCGGAGTCGCGGGCGAAAGCCAGAGTTTTATAAATACAACAAGCGTCTACCGTATTGTTTAATAAGACATAAAAAAATGTTTCTATATATTTTCAGGTGTTGGATCTCTAGTATGGGTAACGGTAACAGAACTATTCGACGGCCCAGCTCGATCATTCGGTGTGGCTGTAAACACAGGAGTTAACACAATGTTAATTTTTTTTACGACTAAATATTTTCCAATTCTGATATCTCAAGTCGGACCACCCATTATCTACTGGTCCTTTGCAGTCGTATCCATATTATTGTGTCTATTTATCACCTTCTTTTTACCTGAAACTAAGGGTAAATCATTTGGAGAGATACAGGACGATATTGCAAAAAAGAAAACCAAAAGAGTAGAAGAGGCGGCTTAATATTAATTTCTTGATACAACAATGCAATGCGTTTGTTAATTTTTAGTGTTTTGTAATTATGTAAGTGAGAGTTAATTTAATTTATCTAATATGGACGCTAGATGGTGTTTTAAATGTGAAAGAACACGCTATCAAAAGGCGCTAACTAGGGAACAAGTTTGTCGCAAAAACATAGTAACACCTATTGAGTGACAGCTCAAGCCGAGGTCCCCTCTCGGGGGCCCTTGTGCCTAGTCACTCCATGGAGCGTCCGCCGAAGCGACCTAAGAGCTCGGCGGCCTCCCAATCCGGTAATAATAACGAAGTTACGGCCCGTGCCGAGGCTCCTGAGGGAGCCCTCGAGCTTAGTTACTCATAAACGAGGTTTAGGCTAAGCGCCATCTGCGCTCGGCCACCTCAAGCCCGGTGAATCTGTAAATGTCTCTTCAAGGCAAACAGTGGCAAATCAGTCACAAAAAAAAAATAGTAACACAGTAACATTACGTAAAGTCAGAAAAAAATAATAGTACGTGTTGTTCACATCAGTTATATATACATATATACAATAGTCGGTTAATAAACCGACTTCCGAAAGAAGGTGGTTCTCAATTCGTCTGTTTGTTTGTTGTTACCAACCTTATCTTAAGTATTCTTTTTATGTGGGAATTAACCTGCCTTTGCATTTTATAAGATTTTTTTTCTTCAAAACAATTATAGTAACGAATATGTCAAACATTATCAAGCATCAACAAAAGCAAACACAGTTATCAAAACGAGCAATGGAATAATCAAAACTGTTTCTAGAAGTAACGCATTAAGCTCAAAGTGCACGAATGCTTGTACTAAAGAGCTTGCCCATTATCGTTGTGAATAAAAACCGAGTCGGCAACGAGCTTTCTTATCACGCCCGTATCACATATAGGGTCGTTAACTGCCATAAAACCTCCCTTATTAACTCCACGCTTTATTTTAGATCGAAAGAAATAGGTTTAGTAGCTGTCATTATGTTTTATTTCTTTGGGAAAATAAAATTGTATCGGAGAAAAGAAAATAGATAACATAAAATGTTTTTAATCCTTAAAGGACGTCTCTTGTAGTAACAGTGGTTAGAACCACTGCAGCATTAATCGAATAGCCGCTCGCCTAGTGTAATACCACGACAGGCCGACACACCAGACAGGTGTCAAGTGATAGTAATTCCGTGTACAGTAGGGGAGTCTGGCGGTGCTCCACCTTAAACTACAGTCACTAAAACGTTTTGTACGTATTGGGACGACGACGCGTAACAATTACTGATAAGACGCACCATTAAATGTGTTTGAACCAAAAAGGTCACACAGTTGTACGCAACTAATTGCATTGTATTATTTTCCCGTCGCATGCTCACTGCTACCTTATTGGTTATTTGTAAGACGAGGCGAAGTTTGTCGTGTTGAAAGGAACAAGGCAATTATTCTGTGAGGGTGCACCGCGGATTTCTGCGCCTGTACACATGCAGAGGCCTCATTTTATCCCGCATTTCCTGATGTTATGGGTGTGACAGGCGAAAATGTTAAGACTTCTGGTTAAAAATTGTCTACGAGAGAAGGCAATTCACTCGAAGTCACTTTCATTACGTGGGATCGTGGTCAAGCGCTGGCTTAACGAACAGAAAAAAAACATTAATATCAACAACAATAATGACTCGGCAATATTGAGCTCGTCGACATCGTCGCCGCCGGCGCACGCAATGGCAACTGCACCCCCGGCGCCCCCCGCCCCCTCAAGTCGCGCCCTTCGAGCGATGGCCCGCAGTGCGAGGCGCGACGCGACCGCGAAACAAGCCCACTAACACTCGCCCTGAAGAAGGACCCCCGCAGGGTCTGAAACTTGTCGGTGCCGTCACCGGAAATAAATCAGACGTGAGTAATGCCGTAAAATAATTAGTTAGAAAAAAAACACTCAATATCAGGTGGCCTCTTTTTTAGTCTTCCTGTATAAAACTTCCTAGGAATAGTTTGTACAAATATCTATGCCCATATATTACTTCGTAACCATACGAAAGTTGAAATCACAATTCAGAGCAGTTGGTATTGCAAAACTTTTCATGTATTGGCAGTAACCTTTAACTATAGAAAAATGGACTATGCAAAAAAACCGTTGTATTATTAATAAATAAACTTGCTAATTTTGGTGTGGGTAAGGTAAAGATGTCACAATCACACATTGCATGCTGAAACTTTCTTAAAATTGAATTGTCTTTATTGACGCAAAAATTAACACACCTAAACAAAACGAGCACACTAACAATTTTACAACTTATTTACAACTTTTTAACTTTTAACTTTACAACTTTACAGTTTATATTATACTAGCTGTTGCTCGCGACTTCGTCCGCGTGGAACTTAAAAATATAACTCATGGTCCTCACTGATAACAGAGCTTTTTAATGGTACAAGATATTTTGAAATTGGTCCAGTAGTTTATGAGTTATTTCAATACATACAAAAATACAAATCTTTCCTCTTTATAATATTAGTACAGATTTGATAGAGGGGAATGTGCGCTTAGAGGGTCCTGTCACTTAAAAGTCAAAGGACGTGGCAATCGCAGCAGAAGTCGCAAAACTTATTCACTTTTATATCTTCTTGGAGCTGTTATAGTGGTTTAGTTATATGTTATTAAAGTTTGGCATACTTCAACTTTGTATCTTTATAACTTCGTTAACTTCTAATAAGATTTATTGAGAGTGATAATGATTGAGTACAGGAAACTTTTGTAAACCACTTTAGGTTTTCTTACGACTAATTATTGCTGATATTATCTCATATTTTTGTTTAATATTTTAATTACGTAGACGCGGACATTATGGATATTTCCGAAAATTTTCTCATAAATCCCACAAAGGTTCAACAATACAAATACGGAAAATAGTCTGCAATATCACATGAGATACTTTTCATCCTTTTTTAATTCAGCTCAGACGAAGTCGCGGGCAAAAGCTAGTAAGATATTATCGACAATGTCTTTATCTATCTTAATAAAATGACATATTATTTGAAATATCTTTGGATATTCTAAGACAACGAAAAGCTATTACCATAATAGATAACATTTTACAAGAAAATCAGACTCGAAATAATATAAATTTTCTACATTGCTTTTGGATAAGGTTAGATTTTAAAATATCATTTCAATCATTTTATATCTCGAAATTATTGGACAGACTAAATTGAGAAAAGTATAGATACGATGTTAAAATAACACTATGTATAATCTAACGGCCGAATATTGAAACGAATCTTAAACATACGTATATCTATACTTAATATAATAAAGCGTAAACACACACTTCTTTGTTGCCTAAGATGTCAGCAATTAGAGCATATTTTTGAATAATTCTTTTTTTAATAAAAAGCCCTACACTTACATCACGATTTAAGCTATACATTTTCACGCCATTAAACTTAGGGGGTAAATATTTTGATTAAAACCCTAATGTGGGAAAGAGATCATGAGTTGCCAACATCAAGAAAGCAAGATTGCCATGGTTTGTCATCACGTCATGACATTTTTACATTTGTAATTGATAATTTAACAAATGTAAACAATAAAATAAAGTTTTTATAATTTCACGCGGATGAAGTCGCACGCGAACAGCTAGTTAATTATAAAACACGGCTTAACTCAAAAACTACTAGGCCGATTTTAAAAATTCTTCCATCATTAAAAAGCTACGTTGTGAGTAAGTACCACAGGCTATAATTTTTATTTTTTTTAATTCCACGCGGACGAAGCCGCGAACAACAGCAGTATCAAACACAAAATATATCAATTAAATAGGAATTATGTTTTTAAGAAAAACTTTAAAACTTAGTGAGAAAAATACGTTAATTAACATTTAAAACAATAATTAATACATTTGTATGAACATATTTGATTTATTTAGTTGAGAAGTTTAAAGTATTTAACATATATTGGATTAAATTTGAACAAAAACAATTAATTAAGGAAAGATATAAATCACTCACGGGTCGGCGCTGCGCGGCCCAAGATACACAAAGCCGTTAAACTTCGCTATAAAATATAAATATTAAAATTACTAACATACTAATCTATGCTAATATTATAAAGAGGAATGGTTTGTATTTTTGTACGTAACGCGGATAAACTCAAAAACTACTGGATCAATTAAAAAAAATATTATGCTATTAGAAAGCTACATTATCATTGGATAACATAAACTATATTTGTTACTAGAAAATGTTTTTCTTAATTCCATGCAGACGAAGCCACAGGAAAAAGTTATAAATAACTTCAATGCAATATTGGAAATAAAATATTCTAATAATACATTTAAGAAATTACGAAAAAAAAACTATTAAAGCGTACTTTTTAATTTAATTTTTTTACTCGATAAAAAAAATCGCATTTCGGAGCGCCATTTAATAACTCTAAATTAATCTAGATACTTCTAAAAGCACAAACGACGATATCCCCGCACAAAAACTTGGTAGACCATAAAAGTTGTGAAAGCGACAATTTCGCCGAGCCATTTGTCGAACAAAGTACATCTTTAGTTTAATGCATCAATTATCTTACGTACCTTAATCATTCTTTTCGTTATAATATTTTTGAAGCAAGAATTTTCATGCCGCTTAATAGTCGTGAGTTCACAATGTCCAAAGACCAGTGAAAAATGCTGTTATCTGTCTTGTGAATATGAACAAGGATGACTGTTGCATTATATAATTCTGTTCAAGTAATTCAGCAGTGAGAACCTGCATTTATCTAATATCAAATCTCATAGTGGTTACTAAAAGATACGTTTGAAGATAACTCTTCAGGTTATGTATTAAATTAAATGATTGCCAGTACTGCGTTTAATGTTTGAGCGAATTTACCACTTTTAATAATACAAATGAAACTAATATTTGAAGTGAAAAATAATTGGATCAATATAACTAAAAAGGTTTTCAATAAAATGTTTTTATTATTACAAAACTGACCGTTATCTATATCTACGAGTATACTAATCTCGTATAATAAAGCGTAAACAAACACTTCTTTGTTGCCTAAGATGTCAGCAATTAGAGCATATTTTTGAATAGTTCTTAATATTCTAATAATTCTAATTCTTTTTAATAAAAAGCCCTACACTTACGTCACGCTTTAGGCTATATATTTTCACGCCATTAAACTTAGGGGGTAAATATTTTGGATAAAAACCCTAATGTGGGAAAGAGGCCATAAGTTGCTGCCAACATCAAGGAAGCAAGATTGCCATGGTTTGTCATCCTGTCATGTCATTTTGACATTTGCAATTGAGAATTTGACAAATGTAAACAATATTTTTTTTTTATAATTTCATGCGGATGAAGCCGCATGGGAACAGCTAGATAAAAATAAAGCCAGACTGACCTAATCCACAATAGAATATTTAACTCACTTTTATTTTAAAAAAAAAATCACGAAAAGCTTTAAAAAACGTATGACATTTAAAAACTCTTATTCCCGGCAGAAAGCACTTTGGTCGTATTAAAACAACGTTCTTGTGTACATAAAATTTTACGTGTCAAAGGCTTTACTCGAAATGTTATATATGGGGATTTTTTTCGGATATGCGATGTTATGTTTACTGTCTCGTAGTGGCTAAAAAAACCTTAAGTGTAGAATAACTAGTACTATTTATTAGTAAAAATCGTGTTTCTCTACTCATAATAATAATTTCAGTAGTGGTAATTTTAATTCATATCTCAATATGTATTTTAGTTAATACGAGTATACGTGTACATACACTGTGGTTTATGTAATGCCCAGTTTACATTATTCCATTCCAATCGAAGTCAGCGCTGGATTACTGGACTAATTTCAAACACAAACTTGAATGCACTGGTTGGTTTCAGTAAGATTTATTTCAATTAGAATCCAGCGCTGGTTTGATCACTGGATTTGAAAATGTATACTGGGTATAAGGGGCTTGACTTGAGATGGTACTCGAGTTGTTTAACCTCTGTCAATACAGCCTTAGACTATGTTAATTTATGACACGTCGCCCTTCTGATGCCTTATTATTTACAGTGATATGGTTACACATCAAATGGCTCTAGACATAACAAGCTATACAATTATTTTTAACTAGCTGTTGCCCGCGACTTCGTCTACTTGAAATTCAAAAAATAATAATGCCTATGTTACTCACGGATAACGTAGCTTTTAATGGTATAAGAATTTTTGAAATCGATCCAGTAGTTTTCTAGATATTTCAATACATACAAAAATACAAATCTTTTCATAAACAGTTGGGGACATAAACCAGAAAGTGTTAAGAATTAATGTGGATGGCTACAAAGGAAGAGGAAGACCGAAAAACGTATGGATGGATTGTGTGAAAGAGGATATGCTTAAGAAGGGAGTGGATTCAGATATGACGGCTGATAGAAATGTATGGAAGAATAGCACATACTGTGCCGACCCTCCGTAAGGGATAAGGGCAAGTTGATGATGACAAAAATACAAATCTTTTCTCTTTAATCTATAATAATATTACAAAGAGAAAAGATTACATATGTAACGAATAAAAAGTGCCATTAGAAAGCTATAATCACCGAGTATTGTAGGCTATATTTAAAACTATTTTTTTTAATTCCTCGCGAACGAAGTTGTGGACAAATACTAGTTTATAATAAAAATAAGCAGTTTAAAGTATTTATCCCATGACTTCGAACTTAACACACCTTTAACGTAGATTCACGACGAGAAATCTAAACTAATGGACTCCAATAGTGAACAATTAAATACTCTGAGTGCGGCGACCTGTGCAAAACAATTAGATCTAACCGAAGTAATAAAAAATACAGTAAAATATAATTCATCCAATGAAATAAAAATGGTTAAAATAGACGCGGTAAAATATTGCACGATCTGTAATAAAATATATTACGATTTGTAGAATATGTCGCGGAATGGGATTCATATTTAACTTTTATTATGATAAATGTTATCGCTAGGGAAAAATTGATTCTGGAGTTACCTAGTAGTAAACGTCCATCCATCCATACTTTCGCATTTTTTTATAAGCAACCAAGGAAGCGGCCACCTGAATCCGCCAAAATTGCGAAGTGACCACTTCCCATATACATACGCAATTGCAGATACCCTTAATCGACAGAGGAGAAGACGCACACAAAGAGGATATTTTCCCTACCTATGCGTCTACCCACTGTCAAATCCACTTTCCCTTTCCATTCTTTCCTTAAGAAAAGGATGGTAAGGGACTTTAAATTAGGCCTCCGGCACACACACTCATCGGACGAAATGCGGAATTACTCCGACTTCATGCCTGTCTTTTGTGTGGTTTTCTTTCGCATTTGTAATATTAGTATGATAAAGGCTTATTTTTTATAGAGAAAATATAGACTGTCAAATTCATTTACCTAAAATGAATTTGACAGTCTATATTTTATTATCTGTAAGAACAAACAGTCATACTAGTAGAGTCTGCAGCATTAGATGCTACACGAATTGTCAATTCAGCCATTGCAGTACGACCAAACAGAATTAGTATCAAGTCGATGATGTTACGTCCACGTTTTGTCCGATTAGTGTGCCTTCTCACGTTTCTATTGTTTAAAAAAACTCTCAGAGTAATGATAACTGAAGTAAAAAATAGCAGATACTGTTGTAAACATTTTTGTTTGTTCTCACAATAGGTTCTCAGCGAACAGTTGTGGAGTGCTCTGATGTTATTGTAAATTGCAACATGTATTCGATATTGTGAAATTCGTACGTTTCAATATACTGTCGTGGTATCTTTCAAACTATTTGGTGAAATGTTGTGTGCAATGTTTAAAATATTGCTACAACTTGTGAATTTTTAAATGTTCGAAATTTTAAAAGCATGCAAAAGTACTTGTAAATCAGATGAGGAAATATTAGAAATATGTTACCTATGTATAATAATATATCAAAAATATATTTCGTTCATTATTACAAAAATATAATTATAATAAGAATGTAAAATGTTTGCCATTTGTTCATCAACAAATCTGCGTTTGTTTCGGGTAATCTCTTAGTAAAAGTCTTTTGTCTTATAAAACTAAAACAATATTTATTCGTACAAATGTTTTCTACAGTGAAAACGCAAAGATGTAAATAAAATATAGAAAAAGACCACTATTGTCATTATTATTGACAAGCTTGAGTTATAATGGAGGAAAATAATATTTTCTTAGCAAGTGCCTGTAGAAAACTGACAAAGAAATATACGAACTTCCCTTGTAGATTGATTAATCTCTAAGAAAAATATGAATTGTTACAAGATTCCGAATGTCTGAATGATGAATTGTAAGGTATCCCAAAGTAAATGTAGTGCAAGAGGTTATTTGTGAGAAAATAGATATCTAATGTTTTCTTTATATTATGTAATCCGCAGATATTATGGCAAAGACTTTGGCTTTAAACTGTGCTCACTGGACTGGACAATAATTATAATGATATGCAAAACCGTCAGCAAGAGAGGTGTTGCCACTACACTTGTCAGATATGCAAATGTCACATTGCTATATGGACTTTTATAATAAAAGTCATTACAACAACCGTATCCATTGGGTTTCGACAATACCCATGCATTTACACCGCAAAATTAGGGCGATAACAATTAGGAATTCAGGTGTCTTTTGAAGAACGGGAGGGTAATGTTAAGAACCTATTTTAAATATATTGCATACATTATTAAAAATGGGTCAAGAAAAATGAAAATAGAAGTGTCTCGTCTGGTTTTTAAAACTACATTTTTCATTAAAATCTAGTTTTATAAACTATCTTTTGAAAAACATATTAAACTAGAGCAATTAAATATTTCTATAGCTGTTTACTTTAGCTGCACTGGTTTTGAATATGTGGATTATTAATGGTATGGAATTATTAATAGTAACGATGGTACTAAATTATAAGGGAACATGACTAATCTGGAGCACAGAAAAAAACATTTAGTGACACGTGTTTTTATAATAAAATGACAAGAAAGCATTTTTGATTACATTGTTTTGTCTTAAAAATGTTTTTTATAGAAAACTAGCTTCCGCCCGCGACTCCGTCCGCGTGGAATAAAAAAAAACAAAAGCAAGTAGCGCATGTGTTCTTCCAGACTATCCTCTACATCTATGACTATCCTCTATCTCTAAATTTCATCCACATTCATTCAGCCGTTTAGGCTACAAACTCTAACAAACATCCATCCATCCAAACTTTCGCATTTATAATATTAGTATGAAGTATGAAGTATGATTGTTACTTTATACTTAATTTTATTTTGCTTAACAAAAATGTAATCGTATTCACAGCACAGAGTATACTTACTGACAACAATAAACATAAATTATGAATAAAAGGGACTAAAGTTTGAAGGGAATCTGGCAACTTTAGTAAATTTGGGGTATTCTTGGACGTCAATGTCGCAGAATTTAAGAGCTTAGTTGTTTAGTTAAATAAATGGTACACTGACTGCTTCGAGCGAACAGCGCCCCCTGGCGAAATAATTTGAAATTAAACAAATTAGAGTAGGATCTTGGAACTAATCTTAGGACAAATTAAAGAGGTACTAGGTATGTACTTTGCATTGATTATTATACTTTTAAAAGACCAGCGTTTCTTCGCGACTTCGTCTGCGTGGGATTTAAAAAAACTTTCTAGTGATGGCAAAAGAATTTTGGTAATCAATCCAGTCAGAGTTTTTGAGTTAATTGGTTACATACAGAAATATAAATTTTTCCTCTATGACATTAGTATAGAATACACAAAGCAAATATTGACATGAAGACTAGAACAGATATAAATTATTATCTACTTATAATCCAAAGAGTTTTGTTATAACTCTAGGTAGTTATAGAGCGGACGTTACAAGCACCTTAAATATTTTAAGCATAAACGCACAAGTATAAAACCAGACAAGAGTTTTTTGAGCGTTCCGTTTGACATCAACGACTGAATCAATAAACCTAAATACTAAGCACGAATATTCTAATTGCTTTGGCAAATAATTTATATTAAATTGGCCTTAATGGAAATTTCAATATAGATCCATTATACGGTAAGTGGTCAGACGGTTTTCGGGCCATTACTGATGGTGAAATATGTTAATGAAAATGAATATGCGCGTGTGTGCGTTGAAGTTAAAACAATTACATGAGCAACGCTATGCATGTTACTGATCGGTTGTAAACTTCGACACTTTAAAATATCACTAAATAAAATATTGAAGACTAGCTTTTGCTTGTGACTGTGTTCAAGAATATTTAAAAAAAGTAAGTAATCTATTCTTCCAGATTATGTTTTAAATCAGAGCGAATCATCGTGATCCGTTAAGCTATTTTGGAGATACGTAGTGGCAAACATCCATCCATCTAAATATCGCATTTATTAGTAACATTTGATATGTTGTGTTAATCGCACCAGTAAACGCTGTGCTGTCTGTTCATCTTCCATTATCTATATTAATATAATAAAGCGTATACCCACACTATTTCGTAGCGTAGGATGTCAGCAATCACAGTATATTTATGAATATTTTTTTCTTTAATAAAAACCCTTATACTTACGACACGCTTTAGGCTACAAATTTTCACGTTATTAAACTTAGGGGGTAAACAAATGGGAAAAAAACTTTCATGTGGGAAAGGGACCATAAACTACAAGCTGCGAACATCAACGAATCAAGGTTACCATAGTATGGTAATTGGTATCCAATGTCAATGGCCTTCGTCGTCATTTGTTCATCTGAATTTTGACTTTTGCAATTGAGGATTTGACAAATGTAAACAATAAAATTAAGTTTTTATAATTCCATGCGAATGAAGCCGCACGGGAACAGCTAGTAAAATATAAACGTAATAATGCAAGTAACAGTTCATAAAATGTTTTCATTCAACAGTTGAGTAACTAATAAAGTATAACTTAAGCATCTAATCGAATGACGTGTCCCTTTAGTTCTAGATTATCTCTAACATATTTTCTGTATTCCATTTCTTACTACATTAAGTTTGCACGTGTAAATAATTGACCTTTACATTGCGTCTGTTGTATTGATATTCAGTTTTATTTCTAACGGACTAAAAATAAAGAAAGGTCTTTTACATTTAATTTGAAGTCGTAGAGGTATAAAACGTGATAAGAATAGTTTCTGAGGCCGGCGTTCTATTTCAAACGATAATGGATATGCTTTTATTACTATTATTTGGAAATTCCACTTTGTTCTCCATTTGTTGTTAGATTTTCTTTTTCATTTATTTTATTAGAGCGGTCTTATTGTACGAGATTATTGTATTAAGTAAAATTTCAAACACCTAATACAATAAATATCTATATATATAAAAGAAAGTCGTGTTAGTTACACTATTTATAACTCAAGAACGGCTTCACCGATATGGCTGATAATTGGTGAGGAGGTAGCTTAGAGCCAGGAGACGGACATACGATACTATTTATTCCCTCCGACAGCGATGGATAAATGGATGTTTGTTAGAGTTTCTAGCCTAAACGGATTTCGATGTTTGGTGTAGATGTGGAGGATAGTCTGGAAGATCACATAGGCTACTCACTTTTGTTTTGTTTAATTCCACGCGGACGGAGTCGCGGGCGAAAGCTAGTTATTAATATAAATAAATAAGTATACAACATGTATTAAATATAACTTTGTTCATAAAATTAAAACTTTTTAAACAATATAATAAGGTTTAAAATATTTCAACTTTTGTGAGACATTTTATAACTAATTATTTTACGGCTATTACTCACGTCTATGTATTCGTACTTTGTCGGTGACGAAACCGACCAGTTTCAGACCCTGCTAATGTCAACAACATCAATGACTCGTCAATATAGAGC
>LD688956.1:2607630-2618694 GCA_003118335.3 Papilio memnon
GCTTTATTATATTAGTATAGATGAAAAAACAAAAGTAGGTAGCCTGTGTTTTCCAGACTATCCTCTACATCTATACCAAATTTCATCGAAATCCCTTCAGCAGTTTCCTCTAACAAACTTCCATCCTAGATGAATGAACTTGATTAGTGGTAGCAGTGAGAGCAAAATGTAAATTATTAAGATGACGGTCATTTGGTATATTGATGGACATCCCTAACCATCCCTTAAATTTAGAGGTCCCTTAATCAGCATTTAGAGGCCATCTATTAATAATTTTGTTTTCACCAACGTTTATATTACATGTCACCTAAGTTAATAGTTTTACTTTAGATTTAGGGTGACCTTTAACCTATCTAAGTATACTTTGACAGTGGTAGAGGCCGCTTTAACATCTTAGCACGAATGGGTCGGATCGCCCGGTGAAACTCGACCACACAGATGACAGGCGTGAAGTGGGAGCAATTCCGCGTTTCGTCTGATGAATGTGGTGCCGCAGGCCCAACTTTAGTCCCTTTTCCTTCCCGCCCTTTTTCTTATACGAAAAGGATGGGAAAGGAACGTGTACTTGACGCTGGAGGAGACGCATAGGAAGGGGAAATATCCTCTTTATGTTCGCTTCCTCCTCTGTCCATTAAGGGTAGGCAACGCATCCGCTATTGCGAATGTCTATGGGCAGCGGTCACTTAACCATTTTGGCGGATTCAGGTGGCCGCTTGCTCGATTGCCACCTTATGTAAAAAAATGGGCTGGTTGGAAACGAGCATATCTTTGGCATCTAACAAATTTGAGAGCCAAATTGACCCAATCTGTTAGAAAGCGTGTCAGTTTATTTAACAAAACGTATTTTTGTTAATAACTATGATTGCTTTGTTGCGTGTTGATTCTCTTTTATTTCGACATTTCCTCAGAAAATGTAACTTTTCCTAATAAAAGGTTGATCTAGAAAAGGTCGCTGTGTGGTCGAGATAAAAGTTACTTTAATAGGTAATTACAATCCTGTCATAAATTGAATTTGTTGAATCAAAGAAAATAACATAAATTATATAGGTTCGTAATGAATTATTGCTTTATCAGTAAATAATTATGATTTATGGTAATTTATTCAACAACTTGAATATATTCAAGTCATAATAAAACTGTAACGAATTAACTAAAGAAAGGGAAAAGTGTGGTTGGTAGCTTATGTTATAAAAATAACTTTTCACTTCTAAGAATAACCTTATAGAGTTTAAAAATAAACACTTGCACTAGGAATCAAAATCTTGTCAAAGTACGAAATTAAATCTTTATGTATCAACTTCACCGCATTTATATTGCCAACGTTACGAGAATGACTTAAGCACTCATTGCCACTGAGGTACTTATGTGTTTGACATTCGCGCGTCATAGTGGTTTGCGATCACTGTCCTCTATAAATGGACAGGCTAGACGTGGAAATTGATTTTTGCCATCTTTCTTGACTCGCTGTTGGTGAGAGTAATAATAATTGAAACTAGTCATAGAAATAGAATTAACTGTAATTATCAACAGCTATCATATGAGACATTAACTATCCATTTAAACATATCAGCGTTAGCGATGTACCGATGTTTTCTTTTTAGCATCAATGTAGACATATTCAAGGGTTCATTGCTGTATTGCAATCTATTCAGTTTTATGTCAATAGTGTACACGGAAAAAGTACCAGTCATTTTTTTTAATTAGATCTTTCCTCTTCTATACCAATGGAGTTTGAAAGTAAAATCTTTTTTTTTTCATTTAGCAAGTAAATACGATTAGAAATGTTCCACAGAATCACATCAGAGTGACATATTTCATTTAGAAACATGACTTCATGTCACCTTTACGACACAAATGCGAATAGAATATTAAAGCAGATATACGCGAAACTTGACACTTTATAACACTTTATTAAAAGATAACTTTTGTTGTCATATCAAAACAAGGTTAATACGAACTTTGTCATTCTATCTCTTTAGTTTTAAAAAAAATTAAGAGAGATTTTTCTTTGAAATTTCTCATTGACACTTTTTAACTCATCAAAAATCCAATACTTACATATATTTCATCCATACTTATTAAGTAGGTCAGCTGCTCTTTAGATTTAAAAATTAATAAGCAATGATCTTCATTTGCTTTTCATTTTAAAAATAAATAAACCTATGTTTAGAATATACAGATTTCAAGCGATTGATCAAAATTATTTTTACTAATGTTGTCGCATCTAGTACAGAATTAATGTTAGACAAAAAACAGCAATTAAACTGCTAAAAATATTCAAAGATCAATATTATAAATCCAAATAACTTGTTACAGAAAATGTCTATCAACCAACATAACGCTGTGAAAAGAAGAGAATAATCTCATGATAACCGCGTCAGATTTTGAAATTACAAAATGGAACGATTCACAAGACATAGGAGCAGAAATATATTTAGAAAACACAGGAGAAGAAGATTACAATGCAACGAAAAACATTTACCAAATAGTTACAACTTTAGATGAAAGCAAATTGGCAAATGGTATCTGCAACAACACTAATACAAACATAATAGATTTGATGTGCGATGGCAATGAATATGACAGTGTTGAAATAGCTGTAGTAATAATATTATTTTTACTAATAGTAGTAACAGTTATTGGTAATACATTGATAATATCAGCAGTGGTTACTACGAAGAGATTAAGGACAGTGACTAATTGTTTTGTAACCAGTTTAGCGGTTGCTGATCTTCTTGTTGGCATATTCGTAATGCCACCAGCTATTGCAGTTCATATAACTGGTGAGTATAATCTAAATTTTTCTCTGAAATCTTATTTTAATGGTCAGAAAAGGCAACCCTTAGTGTAGGTTTAGTTTGAACATATTAAGGTTATTTTAGATTCTTGATTCTTTTTTTGACTCTTCGTCTTCTTCGTGTAAATATTTGCCATTAACATTCTTTGAGTCTCATTTTTGTTGTGACTTACGTTCTTAAGCGTCTTCTTTTGTTTAAAAGAAAATTATTTAATGATTATTTAGTATATTTTTACACATGTGTCATCGGAGGCAAGTGTAAAACGAAAGCAAATTCAATCATTTTGTTCCCAGGCAAATGGGAACTGGGATGGATTTTGTGCGACATTTGGATAAGCTTGGACATACTGCTATGCACCGCATCGATACTGTCTCTCTGTGCGATCAGTATCGACCGTTATCTGGCAGTTACGCGGCCACTGACGTATTCAAGACGACGAAGATCGAAGAAACTGGCACTGACTATGATATTCTTTGTGTGGATTTCTGCGGGTGCGATTACTTGTCCGCCTATGTTTGGATGGTAAGAATAATAAAAAAAAATCCTTTAATAACTTTCTGATGGAATATCATAGAAGGGAAGTTCTTAGGTCCTTGAATAAAGTTCTATTAGTTAAGGAGCTAAAGAAACGCAGACTTAAGTATTCTTAGTGCGCAATAAATGTTTAATGGCCGTGGCTTTGAACTGCACGGTTGCATAAAAATTGTTTCCTCTTTATTTTCAAAGAGAATGAAAATCACAACAATAAGTTACCTTGCAATTATAAATAATTACCACAGACGTTGTTTGTCTTTGATTCTAACAAATCGACCTTTAAAAAAATCAAACACACATCATTTACAGCTTATTAATTAGTTTTAGATATTTCGATTCCAAATGATTTTAAAAAATATAGATGGTCGGCCATATTAACAATACTTGTTAAGTACTTTAAAACCAATACAAGGGCTACTATGTAAAGATATCGAACGTTCCGTGGTGACGACTAGAAATGTACTGAGCGACTGAGCTCCTTAGCTCCTTAGCGACTGACTAAGCACGACTACTAAGAACGACTGACGACTGCCAGAATGCCAGAATGAGCTGCACCACTGCTTGCAAGTGTTTTATATAAAACTACCCCCACTTTTCCTTCCGTTTCCTGCTATTTCCGAACATTAGTATATTTAAGTACGAGTTTTAGCTTCTCGTTACATTTAATGTTTAATTCAGGTATGAACCAGATCACAATCAAGGAGGAGTCTGCCGATACAATCAGAATCCTGGATATGTGGTCTTCTCAGCTATGGGCTCGTTCTTTTTACCTATGGCTGTGATGGTGTACGTGTACGCCAGAATATCTTGCGTGGTAGCAAGAAGACATCAGCAGTTGTCGAGCACTAGTAAATGTAGTAAGGTAAGTAATAGTAGTAAGATAATTTTTTTTCTTCTTCTAAAGTCTTATTATCTATTCCATCTGTCGGATGGCTTGAAAATGTGTATTTATTTCAAGAACTGTAAGAAAAAGATTTTTCATGTTACTATCTGGAATCATTACAAATAAAATATCGCCATTATCATAAATTAAAAAACTTAAATTCGGCAGTGCAATGCCCCCAAGTGATGAGTATAGCTGAACCATCCTTTTTAAGCGACTAATTGGTTTTACATTTATTCTTTTGTTACAGAAAGGAAAGCTGTCATGTGTAAAGTCTGAATCGGATTCAGGTTCTGACAAGTTATCTCTGAAACAAAGTGTATCGAAACAGCCGTCGAGGAATTTCACTCAGCAAAGCGAATGTTCAACACAAACTGAACCGAAATGTCCGTGCTGTTTCAACGCCGCGAAGAACTCCAGACAACCAAAGAGCTACAAATTAAAAGAAAAAGAATCTAGGTTTTACAATGACGTTACTATTAAGGCTAATTATAAATATAAGAATACTGGTCGTCATAGAAATCATTCTATGAAAGAGCATATTGAAAATAATAGAGTGTCTTCTTTAAGAAGGGAGACAAAGACAGCTCAAACGTTAAGTTTCGTAGTAGGTGGCTTCGTTGCGTGTTGGTTGCCATTTTTTTTGTATTACATCCTAACTCCATTTATATCAATAGAATACGTGAATCCCGTATTAATGTATATATTGACGTGGTTAGGATGGTTTAATTCAGCAATCAATCCTTTTATATATGCATTTTATTCGCCAGATTTTAGGCTAGCATTTTGGAGGCTTACTTTTAAGAAATGCAAACGAAATAAACGTTAAATAATTACAGGATAGAATTCAAAATCTTACAACGATTGTTGGCTTGTGACAGATTTATGTTATGATTATTTAGCTTGATGTTTTTAATAAGAAATCTCAAAGCACAAATAAGCTAACATATGCACGACTTTTTTCTCCATGTTGTTCTGAATAGTATTATATATAATACTAGCTGTTGCGCGCGACTTCGCCCGCGTGAAAATATAAAATATAGCCTATGTTACTCACAGATAAATTACCTTTCTAACGGTGATAGAATTTTTAAAATCGGCCCAGTAGTTTTTGAGTTATTTCAATACATACAAAAATACAAAAATACAAATCTTTCCTCTTTATAATATTAGTATAGATAATAATTATGCAGGATGTTACACAATTTATTGTGAAGATATTTCTCTAATTTCCAATAAAGTTTACTAATTCTTAGTAATTCTTAAATTATAATTTTATTAAAGCTGTTATTTTTGTAGATAAATGACATACGAAGATCAAGGGTTCTCGCAGAAGATCAGCGCTGGGCTCTTCAACTAGAAGCTTCCAGCATTTAAAGCTGAGCGAGAACCCAATCCAGTCAACGTTACAACGCTTATTTTAAATGATTCTTTTTTTATTTTATTTCATAAGTTACGATTTTTTTTTTCATTATTTTGTATCTAATTACTTTTTTTTTATTCACATTGTAGTGTTGACAAGGATTAAATGGTATTTTATTTTATTTATTTATTTAAGTACTGTCTTACGTGGTTCAGATACCTGTTAAGCAAATATTTGTGTTGTAGGTTTCAGTAGAAAAATATTTACTTAAATTTGAAGAGCCGTACTGTTAAATAATTCACAAAACAAACTCCAATGAGCACGTTGTTTATATAGCAGTATTTATCTAAGTATTTATTTAATTATGTTTGTGGAGTAACCAAATCAAATATTGAGTGAAGGAAATTTAATGTTTGATTCAGAGATATGAAACCTAGTACATTGTTTTATATTTTAAATAAAAAATAATTTTCATACATTCCTGTTCATATATAAATTTATTCTAGTCAAAACACCGTCAGAGGAATATCATATATTATAAGCCAAAGTTTTGAGATTTGATTTATAAAATTTAAAGATTGTCTGTAAATATTCAAACTGCAACACAGAGTCGCTTCACGGTGACTAAAAACATACTAAGTAAATATTTAATAACAGACAACTTAAGTCACCATTAAAGACTCTGAGTGCGGTGATAAGTGTAGTAGATTATTAAAGTTATGTGTAAGAGATACGTATACGTACCAAAGTCAATTAGGGCTGCTGGTTTGTGATAAATTGTAAATAAGAGGAAATAAATGATTTAAATGGAAATAAAATAAGTTAATTTTATTTATCTCTTTTCCGATATAAATTATCTAAATCATTCGAAAGAACGAAATGAATTCAGACATATGGGAGAGTGGAAGAGACATAAGAGCGTCGGTGGCTCAGTGGTTTAAGCATTTGATTTGTAATCTACAGGTCTTGGGTTCGAATCCCACCGCCATGTACCAATGTGATTTTTTCGTTTTTTCGAATTTTCATATGTACATAATTTACCCGACGTTCTTACGGTGAAGGAAAACATCGTGATGCAACCTGCACATATCGGCGAAGAAATTCAAAGATATGTGTGAAGTCAACCAACCCGCACTTG
The DNA here is from genome assembly GCA_003118335.3 of Papilio memnon. Taxonomy (NCBI): domain Eukaryota; kingdom Metazoa; phylum Arthropoda; class Insecta; order Lepidoptera; family Papilionidae; genus Papilio; species Papilio memnon. The sequence continues at coordinate 2,614,347 of LD688956.1, forward strand.
GCCAGCGTGGTTGACTACGGCCTAGTCACCCTAACTTTAGGGTAGGCTCCGAGCCCCTCGGTGGGGACGTATAGTGAGCTGGTGATGATGATGATGATGATATGGAAGAGTACCAGGGTAGGTTAATGATGCAACAAAAAATATCTATGTTATTAAGAGGCAAGTATCGCATGTAATAAGAAGAGATTTAATGAACGTTGGCTACAGCGGTAGAGGTAGAACTAGAAAGAGATGAATTGAATGAATAACATGATTTAGAAGGGAATGACGTCTGAAATGACAGAAGATAGATAGACTCGGAGGACGACAAGATACACCAACCGTACGTGTGTGAATAAAGGGAGAACCTGAGACATTCATACAATACAAGCAGTGTTGTGCGCAAGATATATTTGTGTAAACAGGTAAAACGATGCGGAAAAAGGCAATGAATCAACTCAACAAAGTGACAGTACTTTCACAAACAAATAACCTTTTGTAATACAGTGGGTGAAATTTATAGGAGTCTTTAGAGGAATAACGTTCAAATTTTGTTTTGTTTACGCTTCCGTTTTGTTTACTTCGTTGATATTTTTTACAAGTGCCTAAAAATTCATGTTATTTACGTTGAAGAGAAAAAGTTCTCAACTTCATAAGAACTGCAGGTGGCAAAGGCATCAGCCTTTAGGGCGTTCAATTGCTAGATAGTGTTTTCAATACAATTATATAACATTCTCTCTAAAGACTGCATAGGAATTAAATCGTAATTTTATTTAAAAACAATACAGACGATTTGAGCACCACCTCCTTTGGAAGTTCATAAAAAAGGGAGCTAAGTGTGAAATGTTTCTATTCTAGGATCGATTTTAATTGCCCAGTTAGTCAGATTAATAGATTGTAAAATACATTAGTCAAGTAAATTAATTCTGCAGACATCACAGCACATGTGTAGGCTAATAACATGGGTTCCAACCTATCGCCGACCGAATGGCTGAGCCTTTGTTCTGTCAGATTGGGCCATGATTAATTATCACCTTGCGTAAATATAAATCGCCCCTTGGAACACAATGTATGCTACTTTCTTTTGTATACGATTAATACTTTTCACTCACGAAATCTGCCTTTCGGAAGTCATTTATTTTCACCTATACCTATTGATGTATATACCTTGTGACCGTTTGCTTGTAACTACATTTAAAGCACAATACTGAAACCAATCTCAACTAAAACTGGACGGTTAATTTTAGAATTTTAATTATCATCGTATGCAGCTGTCGCTGACCGCATCCAATGTCCATGTGTGAAGCCAGATGTGACAAAGCGTCGCGGTCAGAGAGTCGAAACATTTTTTGCAATATATCCAGAGAAAATAGCTTTTTATTTGCCTCAGTAAATAATTATTTAGTTAAATTATATTGTGGTAGACTGATAGTATGAATGTATGCAAGAGGAAAGTGAAATGGCAAAAAATATAAAAAACTGATTTTCGCTTAAAAACATTTAAATTTGGAATACCGTTTTCGTGTTAAGTAAAGGCGTTCTATTTTCTAGTTGACATAGTTTTTGGGTCAAAATGTATCATCTTATGTGCTAATTAAAAAAATGCATATTTTAGCGTAATTGAATTTTAAATTAAATGCACCAATTCTTTAGTAGCAATTACAATTAAAATAGAACTACGAAAATCGTACATCCGTTTAGATTACAAACACTAACAAACATCCATCCATCCATCTAAACTTTCGCATTTATAATATTAGTATGATAGTATGATTAGTACGATGTCTTTAGTAAACAATTTCCGTTCTTCGTTAGCTTTTACATTAAATTTATATTAATTTATAGACCTTAATGACACTAATTGCTTAAGTGATTAAAGTGATACTAAACGGTAAAGTTATTGTCGGTCCAAGTTAACTTAATCTAATCTTAAATAGATATTTTCAGTTTAAGATTAATTAACACAATACCCCTTTGCAGTATTAATTTGTGTCGAAGAAGTAATTCTAGACTATTCCTATAAGCGGTTTAAATTCTTCTTTTAGTATGCTAGTTGAGCCTGATACGTCTTGTAATCTATACTTCTATACTAAATTATAAAGTGGAAAGATTTGTATTTTTGTATGTATTCGATTCACGCAAAAACTACTGGGCCGATTAAAAATTCTTTCACCATTAGAAAGGTAATTTATCTGTGAGTAACATAGGCTATATTTTGTATTATTTTTTAATTTCACGCGGGCAACGTCGCGAGCAACAGCTAGTATTAAATATATTCATTTTAAATTAATGTCATAGTTTATTACAAGGACCAAAGTTTAATTAACACTGAAACATTTTTTTTACAAGAAAAGGGGTCAAACGAGCGGAACAGAGGTAGTCAACGACGCACATGGACATCCGAAACACCAGAGGAACTGCTTATCTTTATTTTGTTTTGAGATTTTTTGAATCATTAATCTATGACATCAGATTAATAATAAAAATAATAACTCAGATGCAGAAAGCGGTGCTTCTGGACACCGCCCGAGTTGTCCGCCGGTTTCTCTCCCTTTCACCCGAACCCTCGGCCGTCTGGTCGCCCCTGCCGAGGGAATCCCGTCTGGCTGGTATTATTTATATAAGTATTTTATATATTAGTATGTTTATAAAAAATATGTTTATTTTATTAATATATAAAAGCCAGCCCGACAGAGACAAATTAATTTAAATAATAATAATAATAATAATAATCATTTATTGATATCAAAGATCCATAAAGTGTTAGTGTGAACTTAAAATAATACCCTACAATAGCATTATTTTCCATACATAGTTACTCGTATACATTATTTAAAAATTTATGGAAACAAAAACATTTTCATTCCAAATAAGAATAGCTTAAATTTATTTCGAAATAAAAATATCAAACATCTCTGATTAATAAATCAAGTATCAAAACAGTTTAATATAAAAATAACGATAGTAAAAAAAGCTCGTAAAATATGCCAACTATAGCGTTATTAATCTTACTTACGAGCGAACTGGGATCGCGATTTTACTGAAACGAGTCCAACATTATCTACATCTTCATTGTTTTTTCCCATGATATTTAAAACTATTGAAACTCCTTAATAATGAAAATCGTTTCACGCTTTAGTTTGGTTTTTAATTAATCAATAAATAAATGAGTGTTACGTAAATTAATACAATTTATAAAATAATACATCTCAAAGGGCACTTTTAAGCTCCGCTTAATGAATCCAGCTTGAAGAATTTTTAATTAATAAAAAAAATTAAGACGCTATAAAATCAATCGTTAGAAAATATATCTAACTAGCTGTTCGAGTGCGGCTTCATCCGCGTGAAATTATAAAAACTTTATTTAATTGTTTACATTTGTCAAATTATCAATTGCAAATGTCAAAATGACATGACGTGATGACAAACCATGGCAATCTTTTTTCCTTGATGTTGGCAGCAACTTATGGTCTCTTTCCCACAATAAATTTTTTATCCAAAATATTTACCCCTTGAGTTTAATGGCGTGAAAATATGTAGCCTAAAGCGTGAGGTAAGTGTAGGGCTATTTATTAAAAAAGAATTATTCAAGAATATGCTGTGATTGCTGACATCTTAGGCAACAAAGAAGTGTGTGTTTATTATATTAGTATAGATAGACATATAGTTAATTTCGATTCTTCATTATGCCTTCTTAAACAAACGGGTTCGAAGTTCTTTATTTTGATAACCCTCTTAACTGCTACGATATTGCTACGAGTTGCTACGATATTTTGGGACGCTGCGGCGCTACGATGCTCAAACACTGCGACACTACAATATGCTTTAGGTCCGAGTTTGAAATTGTTTTAGCAGTAACTTAAAGAAATTGTAGGCAGAAGTATAAGACTAATATAATATGAAGAGCTTTAGAAAAACACATTTAATCTAGAGTAATAAAGAACTAAGTGTATTCATAAATAACTTCGTAACTCATCGAAGCAATTAATCTGAAATGAGTATTTCTAAAAGAGCAATTAATTTAGGTAAGCTTTGTTTGATTGAGGGACATCCCATAAATATATTTATTGCCATTTGATTACGTACAGACAATCGTTTTATGGTGACTATATACTTATGTATACGTATACATTTTTGCTGCAGTACATTTTTATATAGTTCCGTTCATGCTGATCGGAGTGTAGAGTAGATTTTTATCTTTACTCTATACTAATAAAATAAAGCGTAAACACAGACTTCTTTGTTGACTAAGATGTGAGCAATCACAGCATATTTTTGAATAATTCTTTTTTTAATTTAAAGTCCTACACTTACGTCACGCTTTAGGCTATATATTTTCACGCCATTAAACTTAGGGGGTAAATATTTT